>RDPX01000331.1:745609-758332 GCA_003991215.1 Morbakka virulenta
TACTTAGGGATGGGCATAACCTGATGGAGATTTGTCGGTGTTGGGATGTGGGAATAGGGGATAAGACCCCCTTCTGAGCGGTATGGGATAGTTGGTTGTTCACAAAGCAGAGATCGGGATTGTAGCCCCGCTTCCACCTGGCACTGAGGAAGGACTTTGGGATCTTTGAGTCATGAATTAGTGTCAGGTCAAGTGATTGTGCCCAAGATTCAACGAGATCCCCGTCTCTGTCATTTTTGGCATAGTCCTATCTTGTGGTATGGGCGGTGAAATCACCAATGATGATTCTGTGTTTTCTCAGACTCCTTGACGGTGGTTCAGTCCAGACAAATCTACACCCAGGAGGTTTGTAGATAGAGGTAATCTGTATGTTGGGAAGGGACACCGTGATCAGTTCGATGTTGTGTTGGTTTGTGGTGTGGGCTGCATAAACACTGAGGTTGTCTCTAGTGACAATGGCAGATCCATACTTTTCATGTCGTATCTCAGCAATCAGCCTCATATATATATATATATATATATATATATATGTGTGTGTGTGTGTGTGTGTGTTTACACTATACTTGCCGTATCAGACCAGAACAGCCGGGAAAAAATCGCAACCACCTTCCCTGCTTCGGGAGTTGAGACTCAACTCAAACCAAATTGACTTAAAGGAAAAATCAAATTACTAGTGATAATAATGATAATGACGATGGTAATCACGATGGTAATGATAGAGGCAAAGTTGGAGATTTGCGTGTCTTTCTGCCTCATTAGGCATTGATTTTACAACAATGGGCTGCATATAATTGCTTGAGTTTGGCACAGAAGAAGACCCCGAAAGTTAACATACGAGGGCGGTTTATTTATAGTTCTGCTATGTGTCATTTTTGAAGTGGTAAAAGCCACAGCTTGCCAGTCATCCCATGGAATTTTTTTTCTCTTCCAGCTTTTGCCACATCCTGGAATTTTGTTCTTTTTTTCTGTGTTTCACAAAGGGACGTCGTATGACCATGGTTGAAAAACTTTTGGAAGACTATCTCGATAAAACTCTAAACTTAACAACCATGAGTGATTTTGCCAGAGATCAGCCCAGAAAATGTTCAAAGAGAAGTACAACCCTGTTAAGGGGCATGAAAAAGATCAGTTTAAGTAAAATAAAAGAAAATAAGCTACTGTCAGAACAACGGGCTGAAAATAGGAAAACAACATTTTTTTGTCAGCAAATTACTGGATTTGGAAGACCTTGACACCAATTTGAAGAAGCCTTCACACATTGATGTTAACCGTTGCCCAACTAGACGATAGGCATTGCATAAAATCAGAACTTGGATTTTTACACTTTGTAGGCTGATAGTCAAGTAATCTTGTTGGCGTCTTTCCAACTGCCCCAGGCGTCCGACTACCGGTGCCTCGTTCTCATGCCAGTTGTCTCAATTTCAAGTTTAGCAAAAGTGAAGGAAAGTTTGGTCACTTTGGCAGCCAAACGGTGCCAAATGCATTAACTGTTGCAAAGTATGACAACGAGAATGTGGAATTCCCGAGAGGTTTCCTTCAAATAACAATGTTCTTGGAACAAGGTTAATTTCAAAGAGGTCAATTCCAAACAACACTTTGTGTGGTAAGGTTACTTTCAAAGAGCTGGACCCTTTGGTACGGTGTTGCTACCAAAATCATCTCACTTCGGTTCATTTTAGCTTAAAGTGGAAAATGAGTCGGCACTAGAAAGAGGCACAGGTAGTCAAACGCCTTTAGGTAGTTAGACTGTTATCGAAAATACCACTAGGAACAGCAAAAAGACCAACTTGGCTTTAATTAGGGGGCTAGCAAATGAACGAATGAACGAAAGAACGAAAGGACAAGGGCGCTCGAGCAATTTTGTGTGATTATAATTGTTACTATATAATAGCAAAACTTGCTGAAAAGAGCTAAAATTTATTAATTGGGTGAAAATTACTTGCTACTGTATCCTCAGTGCAATACAATTCATCCTTTCAAATGCATTTAATCTCTCGTCAGTTCGTCTTTCTTTGATAAGGCCTTTTGTAAAGTAGGACAGAGTTGCAATATCAATTATCTTATTCAAGACTCCATTCATTAAAAAATATATAGATGTATATATATGTGTGTATATAGATGTATATATATATGTGTATTTTGATGTAAATATATGTGTGTATATAGATGTATATGGGAGAGAGTGGGAGGGGGAATGAAGTAAGATAAAGCAAACGAATAAAAATACGTGCGATATACAACTGTGAAACCCCGAAATATTAGTTAATCTTCTTGTTGGTCAGATACTGCACAGCTTTTTTACCTGCCGAACTCCTTTTATGTTACCAGAGCATTAGTTTCAGAAGGCTTCTACCATATCCGGCAGATCCATTGCTACTTTGTCTGTTTACTTGTGTGTCAGCTGGTGTGACTGAAAGAAAGAATGATAAATGTGACTCATTTTGTATTTCTTGCTGCGCAAGTATTGGTCTTTTTATTTAATATTGGTACGTCGATTTTTAGTTGTCTAAGTTCTGTACGCTTGACAACATGAAATAGGAATACAGTGGTGTTTCACTGTTTTATAAATCGTTCCCCATGCGTTTCAACAGACAATGCGTGTATTTTGAAGAGGGGCTTTCCTTTCTCTTATATTGCAATCACTTCCCGTTCCATACTAAAGGTGGTCCATTTCCTTTACAAGAGCAGGAAGCCATCGCCTTCAAACTTAGGGCGGGGTGTGTGAAAATGGCTGTGTTTTAGTGTCAACCCAGAGCTGATGAGATTCTTTATAGGCGTCGTGTTTCTTCCACAGAAATTTATTTGACTTGACTAAGATCTGTAAATATCTGCACGATTATGATTAGGGAATTTACACAAGGTTATAGCTTGCACATGAGCCATGGTGGCATTTGATTGGAGGATCAATTATTTGTTTGCTGTCTCCTTTTTGCTATCTCCACAAATCTCGAAAAAGTGTTTTTGATAGTGTAAGCACGACAAACCACCCTGTCGATTAATTATATTTAGGGCTTACTTGGTCAATATATTTTTTTACTGTAAATATCGTTGCAAAGATATACATTAGGGATAATATTAATTATGTATAATGATTAATATATATAAATATAATATAATAATTATAATAATTGTTATATAATTGATAATTTTTTAATGATTCTATTTTATTATGATATATTAAAATTATTATATATTGACATAATACTATTATTATGTGGTCAATACTTTAAAGAGGTTTGGTTTTACATACTTAGACAGAACTACTCAGTTTTAGGTGAGGGGAGCCATTTTTTCTTTAGTTTTCTATTTGCCTATTAATTTCTGTCAATTTTTAAAAAATTTGTTTTTAATGTTTACACAACTGTTACTGGATACCCAGTACGGTATCCACAGTACGGTATCCACAGTACTACAATCAACTGCTAGTCGATGACTCTTAGTTCGTCGGCAGACTTGCAAATTTTTAGGAATTTGTGTCCGATAAAACGTTATTTTCACTGGAATGATCTGGATAAGTTACTGGACATTGTTCTTATACACTAACGTGTTTTGGGGGACCTGGAGTGGTTGATGTGTATTGATATGTGTATGTATATGTATATGTGTATCTCTGAAAACGTCGCCATATCATTTGATGTCTTCACCATCCGTGAAGACATCAAAAACTCCGGACTTGGGCAACTCCGTACCAGAAAACAGCTCCAGAGCCTAAGGGAAAAGCAAGAGAGAAGAAGAACTGGAAACGTTTCAACGAAGGTCTGATTGCATCTATGGGATGTCCTCGACTACCAAAGAAGCAGAACACAGAGGATAAGTAAGTAAGTAAGTAAGTCTGAAAACGTAGCTGAAAACAAGGTAAAAACAAGTTAGTGACACACGACATTAAAGCACAACTTGCCTCGATTGTTTTTGTACCAGGGGCACTCGAGTCCCTAGATATATGATAAGCTCAGACAGATATTTTGAAGTCAGATATCTACCCAAATTGATATTTTAGGCTTCCTTCAAAAATTTTAGAAGACGATATTTAGATCTTTTAAACTCTAGAACAACTAGAGGACAAATTTTATTTTATTTTAAGGAGAAATTTTGCCTCACCTTTAACTAAGCAAGTCACTTGAAGTTGGAGGTCTAGCCTTAAGCCTTCAAACTATTGTCTGGTACATTTATTGCTTCAAAATGGGACTGCTTTGGAAACCTTATTCTGATACCTTAGATAAAGCTCTATTGTGCATGCGTGTTTTTCTCACCCAACTCCAGTTGGACTTATTGAGTTGGGATATTAATCAGTTGTCTTAATACAACACGGTCGTTGTAGGTATTACCTCGCAGTACAACAGCAAGAAATGTGCTGCAGCATAAAAGATATTGATTTACACAGTCTTTCCATCGTTGGCGAGATCGTCGGCATGGGCGTTTGGCAACAATACTCGGTTACAGTGCACTTCACCACTAGTCATTCAGTTGTTACACTTTTTAGTCTTTGTGACTTGGTGACATCTGGGGAACAAAAATTCACGCCCCTGACCCCAAATCGTATTCTTAGAGACGAGAATATGTGAAACAAGACAGTATTAAACGGTTACTGTATTGTAATCAGTCCCAGTGAATGTCATAGCTACTTTCCCTACCAGTTAANACAGCTCCAGAGCCTAAGGGAAAAGCAAGAGAGAAGAAGAACTGGAAACGTTTCAACGAAGGTCTGATTGCATCTATGGGATGTCCTCGACTACCAAAGAAGCAGAACACAGAGGATAAGTAAGTAAGTAAGTAAGTCTGAAAACGTAGCTGAAAACAAGGTAAAAACAAGTTAGTGACCCACGACATTAAAGCACAACTTGCCTCGATTGTTTTTGTACCAGGGGCACTCGAGTCCCTAGATATATGATAAGCTCAGACAGATATTTTGAAGTCAGATATCTACCCAAATTGATATTTTAGGCTTCCTTCAAAAATTTTAGAAGACGATATTTAGATCTTTTAAACTCTAGAACAACTAGAGGACAAATTTTATTTTATTTTAAGGAGAAATTTTGCCTCACCTTTAACTAAGCAAGTCACTTGAAGTTGGAGGTCTAGCCTTAAGCCTTCAAACTATTGTCTGGTACATTTATTGCTTCAAAATGGGACTGCTTTGGAAACCTTATTCTGATACCTTAGATAAAGCTCTATTGTGCATGCGTGTTTTTCTCACCCAACTCCAGTTGGACTTATTGAGTTGGGATATTAATCAGTTGTCTTAATACAACACGGTCGTTGTAGGTATTACCTCGCAGTACAACAGCAAGAAATGTGCTGCAGCATAAAAGATATTGATTTACACAGTCTTTCCATCGTTGGCGAGATCGTCGGCATGGGCGTTTGGCAACAATACTCGG
Source organism: Morbakka virulenta (assembly GCA_003991215.1). Taxonomy (NCBI): domain Eukaryota; kingdom Metazoa; phylum Cnidaria; class Cubozoa; order Carybdeida; family Carukiidae; genus Morbakka; species Morbakka virulenta. The sequence continues at coordinate 750,988 of RDPX01000331.1, forward strand.
TTACAGTGCACTTCACCACTAGTCATTCAGTTGTTACACTTTTTAGTCTTTGTGACTTGGTGACATCTGGGGAACAAAAATTCACGCCCCTGACCCCAAATCGTATTCTTAGAGACGAGAATATGTGAAACAAGACAGTATTAAACGGTTACTGTATTGTAATCAGTCCCAGTGAATGTCATAGCTACTTTCCCTACCAGTTAATATATTTCAGCTACGTTCTTTTCTGATCACCTTTGGAACTCTGTCTTTGAATCCGTGTATTTTTCTTTGTCCAGGATACAGGATCATTTGGCAGGATATGGGATACTTCTATTTATATTTTTTTAACAGAAATATTAAATCCAGTTTTTTTATCAGGCAATTCTGGTTCACCGGTAAAGTTGTTAAGCTTTATGTTCCATGAACAGAGAGAGGGGAGGCAGACTTGTGTTTGAACATGAATTTCAAATGAAGGAATTGAAGGGTACTCAACAGTATTTTTAGTAAAACGCTTGACCGTCAAATTAGTAAAGTTTGTATTAGAAAGGTACATAGACCCATGTGTGGTTAAAAATTTATAAATAGATGAATGGGTAATTGGGGTATGTTTGTCAGCACAGTGGTATGGATGGGTATTGTTTTTTGAATCAACGTACTTAAGCAAATAATTTTATTTAACTGTATATATAATTTGAAACATGCGGGTGCCGGGGTATCGCTTGTCTCGATTAAATATCTTGTATGCTAGTTCTAACGTTGTAAGCAGTTTTTTATGTTGACCACTAGGAGGAATCCCCTTCTTCGAAAGCCATTTCCTTGTTAAAAAATTTAAAGCCTCTGCAAATTGTGGTCTCTCGATTTACACCATTTAAGCTTTTCATCCCAATCACAGCAAAGTAAGGAGCCGTGGCTTTATGGCTAGTGAAGTTGCACTGTAACCAAGAGGTTCCGGATTGGATTTCCCTACCGGCCAAAGAGACATTCTCCTCGACAGCTCGGAGAATCGAACCCGAAACTCCTGGTTATTATGCAGTTGCGGGTTTGATTCCCCGAGCTGTCGAGGAGAATTTGGAACTTTACAAAGAAAAAAAAGCCTTTGGTCATTTGGCGTCAGGAAAAGCATCCGGCCAAGAAATTCCTCACTGCCAAATCAGAGTCCCTCTGAAGGGCACTGTCTGAGCCCCAATTTCTGGGGGGAAATTACGTTAAAACTAAAAAAAAAAACTAAAAAAGATGCTGATGTCAAGAGCTGAAGAAGAACCAGTGGTACACCACTACTGCTCTCAGTACGAAAGAGATTCTTTGCTACTGTGGACATTGCAAAATTTTCTAAAATTGTATTGAACCGACTTCAGCCCACTAATTCATTTCGGAGATGAGATTACGTGAGGCAATTTTGAAAGCGCTGAAAAGGTTCAGTTGTTAAAACAAACCAGCAAGTGCATCAGAGCTGTGATTTGCAAGTTACTCTCACCGTCAGAGAATCTCATTAACAAGTCACCGCCTGACTTTAACGCGACGAGTTTGTGAACCATTATCCCGTAATGTTTATTTGCGTTAATTAAGTTATACACCAGCACATCGGAGTTTTAATAATACCTCCCTTCATTCGAAAACAGATTGCCTGGAATGTGAATGATAGCTGGTGCACTCGATGGCGCCATACTGTAATAATTTAGACTGTGGACAGCGTTGTGTTTACTTTGCTTATCTTTCTCTTCATTGAACAATAAAAAATATTGCCAGTGAAGTAAAGGTGATGGAAAGAAACGGTATTTGGCACGTTTCAAACAATTTGACGCAGCGAATTCACCCTTTTAACTTGCACAACAAAGGGAGGCCACACACAAAACCACAGAGAGAGAGAGAGAGAGAGAGAGAGAGAGAGAGAGAGAGAAAGAGAAAGAGAGAGAAAGAAAGAAAGAGAAAGAGAGAGAGAGAAAGAAAGAGAGAGACACATACACGCGCACACACCTGACACTCATTTCGAAGCACAATTTTCGGCCTTGTGGATTCAGAAAATTTAACTAGTTATGGTACACTGCAACAAGATCATTTTATTTTTACTACATGGTGAAGGGTTTGATTCCTTTTCATTTTTCTCGATGAATTTGACCGGGATTTCAGGTACACCATTTTTCTATTAAATAAAACCCTCCAAAGAGGTTTGAGGCCAAGCTATCTTTAATGCAAGGGTCTGTGTCAAAAAGAATGTAGAAAACGAAAAAAATAATGGAACTTAAATGAACAACAGGTAATAAAAAAGTACCACTTAGGAGCGCAAGAAAGGAGTTTAAATTCGGACGAGGTATGTATAGACTGTTTGTATTGTATACGATGGTAGCTTCTGATGCCTTTTTGGAGTTCAAAGAATACTTTTACTTGAAAAGAAATAAAGCAGTAAAAAAACAGGAGCCAGGAAATTGTTTCAGGCTAGAAAATGTGCCAAAGAATTTACTTTAGTCACTAAACAAGGAAAATTGATGAAGAAATTTAAGGGATTTTCTTCTGTGGCCCCTTATAATCCTGTAGCCGTGCTGCTTGCTACCAGATGCGAGAGTGACAAAGGTCGAGCAGTTCGAGGAAAGGACCTGCTGTCGTGCAAAGACTTACTACGTGTTGAACCACAGAACCACAAAAGGATTGGGGTGTTTTCTGATGGTGCTGTCCTGACATGACAGAAGTATTTCATCCTCAGAAGAAGATGGACGATGAGTAATATTTTTTTATGAAAGGGATTATTTATTTAAGGGTAGCTCAGTCTTTTGTATTTGGAAGTTTCGGGTAGGCATGGCGGCAAGAGATCTGCATGAGAAATTGTGTTTAGGACTCGAAAACTGGTGTAATGAATGGATTAGAGATTTTTTCTTTGAGATATTGATGAAAAAACATTTAGAATAATCTTTATTCAGATACATTCGATCAGTCAAATTTAAAATTGGCAAATAAATTATCAGATAATATGATCATCTAACGGTAATGATTTGTTGAAGGTATGCGTTAGCGTGAGAATGCCAAGAGGTAACTCGACTCTTGTCCTGAAATCGTTTTGACAGGTTACATTGGAAGGGAATACTCTTATTCACTCGAGCTTATTGATATTTGAAATATTAAATCAATTTTTTTTCGTGAGAAATGTTGATGTTTTATTTGCGTGCGTTTTTGCGTGCGTGACCATGCCATGGAAGGCAGAAATATTGTGTGAAACAGGCAAGCATGCCTCTTGTTATCTCTCCCAAGTTTACTCGTGCACTTGAGCTATTAAGATTTTTGAACTCCCGTTGTTCCGTCCATGCAAGACAAAAATGTGAAAAATTTTATGCTCTTAAGTGATCGGAACAGATTAGGATAAAAGAAAATGAGGGCGGGGACTGAGAAAAAGAAATAGCTGAAAAAATGATTCGTTTAGAAACAGATGGTTTAAAGAGAGGCAAGTCTAGCATTGTTGCCATTGTACAGTGATGCTATTACACTTGTGTATATTTGTAAAATTCCCTGTCTGATTTGAAGTGAAGATACGAGAAAGAACGAACTAGTTTTGATGTTATTAACTAAGTATATTTGGACATCTACATCGTGTGATTATCAACTGATGATATAACAAGCTAGAAAAGTTAATTACAAATACAGTTTTAAGTGTAAACAACAAGAGTTCCAAATTATACAAGATCAAGCAATTTTCACTTTGTTTATTATACCAGGACAAAATCTTTTAACCAAGCAATTGTCTCAGGATAATAATTGGGCCATGAAACATTATTATCAACAATAAAGTAGTTCTTATATAGCACGTTGATTCTTTTTTATGTTTTTTATCTTAAAAGCAGAAAGAGGATTCTATTCGGAGTTCTGTCTTTTTATTTGCTAATTGTTTATGAATGCAACAACTTGTCAAAATGTACAAAAAGAAGTAAATGGGGAGATATAGCAAAAAATAAATAAGATACACATAATTTGCGGCGAACAGGGGTAAAAGGTAGTTGTTNCTTTCTCTTCATTGAACAATAAAAAATATTGCCAGTGAAGTAAAGGTGATGGAAAGAAACGGTATTTGGCACGTTTCAAACAATTTGACGCAGCGAATTCACCCTTTTAACTTGCACAACAAAGGGAGGCCACACACAAAACCACAGAGAGAGAGAGAGAGAGAGAGAGAGAGAGAGAGAGAGAGAGAGAGAGAAAGAGAAAGAGAGAGAAAGAAAGAAAGAGAAAGAGAGAGAGAGAAAGAAAGAGAGAGACACATACACGCGCACACACCTGACACTCATTTCGAAGCACAATTTTCGGCCTTGTGGATTCAGAAAATTTAACTAGTTATGGTACACTGCAACAAGATCATTTTATTTTTACTACATGGTGAAGGGTTTGATTCCTTTTCATTTTTCTCGATGAATTTGACCGGGATTTCAGGTACACCATTTTTCTATTAAATAAAACCCTCCAAAGAGGTTTGAGGCCAAGCTATCTTTAATGCAAGGGTCTGTGTCAAAAAGAATGTAGAAAACGAAAAAAATAATGGAACTTAAATGAACAACAGGTAATAAAAAAGTACCACTTAGGAGCGCAAGAAAGGAGTTTAAATTCGGACGAGGTATGTATAGACTGTTTGTATTGTATACGATGGTAGCTTCTGATGCCTTTTTGGAGTTCAAAGAATACTTTTACTTGAAAAGAAATAAAGCAGTAAAAAAACAGGAGCCAGGAAATTGTTTCAGGCTAGAAAATGTGCCAAAGAATTTACTTTAGTCACTAAACAAGGAAAATTGATGAAGAAATTTAAGGGATTTTCTTCTGTGGCCCCTTATAATCCTGTAGCCGTGCTGCTTGCTACCAGATGCGAGAGTGACAAAGGTCGAGCAGTTCGAGGAAAGGACCTGCTGTCGTGCAAAGACTTACTACGTGTTGAACCACAGAACCACAAAAGGATTGGGGTGTTTTCTGATGGTGCTGTCCTGACATGACAGAAGTATTTCATCCTCAGAAGAAGATGGACGATGAGTAATATTTTTTTATGAAAGGGATTATTTATTTAAGGGTAGCTCAGTCTTTTGTATTTGGAAGTTTCGGGTAGGCATGGCGGCAAGAGATCTGCATGAGAAATTGTGTTTAGGACTCGAAAACTGGTGTAATGAATGGATTAGAGATTTTTTCTTTGAGATATTGATGAAAAAACATTTAGAATAATCTTTATTCAGATACATTCGATCAGTCAAATTTAAAATTGGCAAATAAATTATCAGATAATATGATCATCTAACGGTAATGATTTGTTGAAGGTATGCGTTAGCGTGAGAATGCCAAGAGGTAACTCGACTCTTGTCCTGAAATCGTTTTGACAGGTTACATTGGAAGGGAATACTCTTATTCACTCGAGCTTATTGATATTTGAAATATTAAATCAATTTTTTTTCGTGAGAAATGTTGATGTTTTATTTGCGTGCGTTTTTGCGTGCGTGACCATGCCATGGAAGGCAGAAATATTGTGTGAAACAGGCAAGCATGCCTCTTGTTATCTCTCCCAAGTTTACTCGTGCACTTGAGCTATTAAGATTTTTGAACTCCCGTTGTTCCGTCCATGCAAGACAAAAATGTGAAAAATTTTATGCTCTTAAGTGATCGGAACAGATTAGGATAAAAGAAAATGAGGGCGGGGACTGAGAAAAAGAAATAGCTGAAAAAATGATTCGTTTAGAAACAGATGGTTTAAAGAGAGGCAAGTCTAGCATTGTTGCCATTGTACAGTGATGCTATTACACTTGTGTATATTTGTAAAATTCCCTGTCTGATTTGAAGTGAAGATACGAGAAAGAACGAACTAGTTTTGATGTTATTAACTAAGTATATTTGGACATCTACATCGTGTGATTATCAACTGATGATATAACAAGCTAGAAAAGTTAATTACAAATACAGTTTTAAGTGTAAACAACAAGAGTTCCAAATTATACAAGATCAAGCAATTTTCACTTTGTTTATTATACCAGGACAAAATCTTTTAACCAAGCAATTGTCTCAGGATAATAATTGGGCCATGAAACATTATTATCAACAATAAAGTAGTTCTTATATAGCACGTTGATTCTTTTTTATGTTTTTTATCTTAAAAGCAGAAAGAGGATTCTATTCGGAGTTCTGTCTTTTTATTTGCTAATTGTTTATGAATGCAACAACTTGTCAAAATGTACAAAAAGAAGTAAATGGGGAGATATAGCAAAAAATAAATAAGATACACATAATTTGCGGCGAACAGGGGTAAAAGGTAGTTGTTATGGACAAAGTCGTCATTTTCTTTCTCATTTGAACTATCAGAACTAAATTTCCTGCCAAACAAAATCATTCTTACAATCTGATCTTTGAGTTTATTTTATCCTTTCCTCCCCCAACCACGAAAGTTGGCCATCTTTTCAAAGTTCATGCACTTACTTTGGGACAGGGTGTGAAAGAAACCTTTCCGGGGGGCCCCGACTAATCCCAGTAAAGGGTTTTAGAGGAAAATTGTGGAAATAATATTAGACAAATGGGTTGGCATTAATGAAAAAAACTTATCGAAAATATATTTCAACATGCCGAGTTTAAAGCAGTGTTTACATGGATATAAATGTTACAATTCGGATGATGTAAACCCAGAATTTGTATAACCAGATTTTGTACAACCCGGATTTTGTTTTACATGGATTATATAGAACCCGGATTATTTGTAAACTGGTAGTTTATCATCATCATCATCATCATCATCATCATCATCATCATCATCATATTCGGTTTAACGTCCGGTTTACATGCTAGCATGTGTTGGACAATTTCTTGAAATTGACTTCCAAGTTATCCTATCCTTCACCAGGTCTCTGCTGACACCTTTTTCTTTCAGATCCATCCTTATCACTTCCTCCCATGTTTTCTTTGGTCTTCCTCTGCGAGTGGTTCCTGTCACCTTGATTGTTCTGCATCTACTTGTCCAAGCATTCTTGTCCATTCTCTCCACATGACCAAACCAACGAAGTCTCCTATTCTGCATACAGCTGCCAATACTGTCCAGATTCAATCTCCTTCTGAGTTCATTAGAACTGAGCCTGTCCTTTAGACTTACGTTGCACATCCATCTTATCATTCTCATGTCATTCCGCTCCATGCGGCTGACATCTTCAGCTTTCACTGGCCAAGTTTCACTGCCATACATCATTGTGCTACGTACACATGCATGGTAGACTCTACCTTTGGTAGGTAATGGCAGAGCTCTGCTGGTTAACAATGGCATCAGCTCCCTGCACTTACTCCATTCACTGTTAACCCTTGCTGTAACACTTGCACCAGCTCCCCCCTCAGCTCCAAGGGTGTCACCAAGGTAGCAAAACTTCTGGACAAC
>RDPX01000331.1:760203-825086 GCA_003991215.1 Morbakka virulenta
TTTCCTCCCTACTCCTCCCCTTTCCTCCCTACTCCTCCCCTTTCCTCCCTACTCCTCCCCTTTCCTCCCTACTCCTCCCCTTTCCTCCCTACTCCTCCCCTTTCCTCCCTACTCCTCCCCTTTCCTCCCTACTCCTCCCCTTTCCTCCCTACTCCTCCCCTTTCCTCCCTACTCCTCCCCTTTCCTCCCTACTCCTCCCCTTTCCTCCCTACTCCTCCCCTTTCCTCCCTACTCCTCCCCTTTCCTCCCTACTCCTCCCCTTTCCTCCCTACTCCTCCCCTTTCCTCCCTACTCCTCCCCTTTCCTCCCTACTCCTCCCCTTTCCTCCCTACTCCTCCCCTTTCCTCCCTACTCCTCCCCTTTCCTCCCTACTCCTCCCCTTTCCTCCCTACTCCTCCCCTTTCCTCCCTACTCCTCCCCTTTCCTCCCTACTCCTCCCCTTTCCTCCCTACTCCTCCCCTTTCCTCCCTACTCCTCCCCTTTCCTCCCTACTCCTCCCCTTTCCTCCCTACTCCTCCCCTTTCCTCCCTACTCCTCCCCTTTCCTCCCTACTCCTCCCATTTTCTTCCCTACTTCTCTCTTTTCTCCCTACTCTTCTCGTTTCCTCATTTTCTTCCTCTTCCTACGTTTTTCACTTGTTCAATCTCTTTGTCTTCGTCACTTTACTCTATTTATTTCACCACTTTCTGTTTTTACGCTTCTTTTTCACCTGTTCTTTCTTTTTCTCCGTTTTCTTTCTCCTACCCCCACCAACCCCCTTCGCCTTTTTTCATTTTTTATTCACTGTCTCACACTTCTTTTTTTCCTTGTTTTAAATTTATCTCCTTTTACCCATTTAAAACTTTCTTTTCGTCATTAAATTTATTCCCACCTCTAATTGCCCTTTCGTCTTTCCTTTTTATCTCCTTTTCTCCCGGTTCCAGCACCCTTTTTTCCTATTTATAAAATCATTTTCTCCTTCTTTTGTTCTTTCTACCTTCCTTGGTGTCCACGTTTCTTCCTTTGCACCGTCCACTTTTTCTTTGATCTGTTCTTCTTCAGACCTCTTTTTCTTTCCAATTACATTCTGCTTTATTTTTATGTTTCACTGCTTCCCTTTTCCTTTTTTCCCCCTTGCCGTTTTTACTTTACTACTCCCACTGCTACAATTACTACTGTTCTTCCTACCACCACGCCTGTTATACTCCTCTTCTATTAGTAGTACAAATACTACTACTATTACCACTACAACAATAGCAACTGCTACTACTACTACTACTACTACTACTACTACTACTACTACTACTACTACTACTACTACTACTACTACTACTACTACTACTACTACTACTGCCACACTTCTACTCCAATCACTGCTTTTTTCAGGAAATGTTGTGAGAAAAACGCTTCAGCGGCTGCATACTGCTTTTAATTGCGGCTCTTGCTTCCTCTGACATTGGCTTTAAAAACTCGCATGGAATATGTACTTTCCGAATGTATCGCAAATTTCAAGTTATTCCTTTTTATTTCGAACTTTCAGGAATTGCAGCAGCAAACAAAGAAAGAGAGAAATGCCGGAACTATGCCCGCCACATTGCTACATTTTCACAAGGTAGGTCTCAACTACCACCGGATGTCATAGGAGTGTGGACATCTTTGAGGTGAGAAAGAAAACTATTTTAATACTTTGAATTATGAGGATTTGAGATGAGGGTTAAGGGATTTTTTTGTGAAAAAACGTGATAGCTATTGGTCAATTTTAATATAATGTTTAGTAACGTGTTAGATATACTATAACAATATTGAGTTTCATCCTTTATATACTTGTGTAGAGGTAATATTTTGTACTTTTCCATTTTTCTACACTGACAATAAAGAGTAATAAAGTCTTCAACAGGTCTCATAGAAAAGACGTTCTCCTCTTGCTATTTCCACTCTGCCCCTTCTCACTCTGTCCCTTCTCACTCAGTCCCTTCTCACTCTGTCCCTTCTCACTCTGTCCCTTCTCACTCTGTCCCTTCTCACTCTGTCCCTTCTCACTCTGTCCCTTCTCACTCTGTCCCTTCTCACTCTGTCCCTTCTCAGTAGTAATTTTGTAGTAATTACCAAGACGAATCCCACAGTCATCTGTTTGAAATCCTCAGTCACGAATCCCCATGGAAAGATTCTCTCTCATTATCCACTGCCTGTTGTTTCCTATTTTCAGGGATTTTCTGTGCGCCCTTGCAACTTTTTACCCCTCATTCTACTTTATTCTGGCTTTTTTTTCTTTGCCAAGGCTCATTTAATAATTACACAAGGTCATGACCTTTTCTAGATTTTTTTCTTCACATGTAATATTGTGTGTCGGAAACACTGGCATTTCGCCAATGTCGGAATATTGTTGGGTTTTTTACCTGTGCATGGAAAATAACATTTTGTGTGGTGTTTGGTTCCATTGTGTTGCCATGCACATTGCTTTTGCTTTCGTTTTGACAGTATTTTCTCTTATCTTTACAGTATTTTCCAAACAAAAAATTAACAAAATTCAAACTTTAAAAAAGTGTTGACAAAAAAGTTGGTTTCAACCATCTATACGTTTGGATCAGTTGATCTTACCTTGTGAGGGAAATTGTTATTTTGTAGGAGCTTCAAACTAATACACGTGATAGGGATGTGATGATCAACGATGGGTTATTGTCAAACTTCGCCACATTCAAATCTTGTTCAGAAGCTTGCTCCTTCATCCACACAATATAATTTCCTAGAGTCCTGTCTACTTCCTGCTACTGATTCTTTTACCATCAATGGATCTGGTATTGAAAAAGTTTGAGAATGTGTGGCAATATAATGGTATACTGTACCAAGCCAGGCAAATTTGTATAAATTTTATTATCTATTTTCTGCTATTGATGCAATTTTTGTTTCCTAAGTGTTGTGCCTCCTTTTAAGATCCTCATTAAAGCAAAATTTAATATATTTTTAATATACATGGAAAATTATAAAAAACAACAACAAAAACAGAAAAAGGTCTTTCCAAAAGATGTGGACTAAATAATTATATGAAATCAAAAAAATCAGTCCTCCATTTCCTTTTCTCTCTTTTTTTTTTCTTTGTTTTTGTCTTGCGTTTGGAAATGGCGTTTTCTCTTCTTTGTCAATCGGACTGCGTCCTTGTCATATTTTCTCATTACATAGCTCAATTGTTTTACCTTTTATTCTTCTTTCACTCTTTGCACACTTTTTTATCTGATACACTCTTGCGAGTAAAAAAATTATTTTTCCATGAAGACCACATTTCAGTTGCCTCGGTTTTCCTTATAGTGTGAAAAGTTAGTACGCATGCTTCACAAGGATACCTTACCTTAAGATTGGTGCAACACAGCATTCTAATAGCCGCTTCTTTTCCATCACAGATTTTTCTAATTTTGACATTAATACAGGAAGGTACGAAAAGAGCCATTTTCAACTTTCAAATCTTGATCCTCAGTGATTTTGGAGATTTTCGCAAATGACTTATTGCTATTTTTTGTAGTTGTTGAAAACAACCCTGAAAATTTTCCATTATGAAAAACAACAACGTGAAAAAAATAAGACAAAAATTCACCACGATCTTTAATTTCTATAATATGATCACATCCTGTAATAGTAATGATAAATTGAAAGAATAAAGTCTGGGGAGTCTAAAAATCAAGTCAGTTAATTTCTTAGACACAAACAGTACCACTTCACGTTTACGATTTTTTTACTATTTTGATCGTCTATACTTGAGATCACATAAGATCATTCCAATTCGCCAGCTGATGAGGAAAGGATCTCTTGAAACGTCGCCTGATAAACTTTAGATTTTTAGTAAAGCAAGATCAGCTGCATTTTGACTCAGAATCATTATTTTGTGACCGAAAATATTGATGAAGGGCCTACAGTTGTTCTATTGTATTGCATATCTATCAAAAAAGTACAGTTTGTTTTATACATTAGAATTTACTTGCTCAGTGAAATGGTTCAAATCGTTGATACAGACCGTGATTTGCCCGAAATTAAAACATCGTTCTAATAATGGGTCAGTATAGGATGCAAGGCCTTTGTCATGGGTGGATGGCCTTCTGACTTTTTGTAAAATAATTTTTTTCAATTAAGGGAAATTTTTTATGTAGGTAAACCGGCAAGTTAGGGGTAAGAAAAAAAATATTTACTTAGCTGCCTCTTCCGTTTAGAATCGTTGGCACTGGCCCTGGGGTATGGAAAGAGTAAATCTTATCCTGAATCACAAATTTATCATAGTAAGGAAAGGCATGCAACACAAGTGTTTCTTCATATTCCTGAGAAAGTGTGTATCATGACACATTCCTTTTTTCTTCATTACATGTATTTGTTTTAAGGTAGAAGAAAGACTGCTTCGTTTAGACTATTACACCTGAGATTTTTTTAAGAGATTAGATGACGACACCACGCTGAACTTGCTGTCGTCATTGAAGGCAAAGTATTTATCAAGTATTTATGAGCCTTATTTGTAATTCTGTGGAAATGAAGGAGTTTCAACGTACGTATTGCCCAGTGAAAGTTGGTTTTTGAAGCACACTGGCCCTAAAAGGGAGGTTGGACACTACTTTATTTAAGATGTTCAAACTGTGTTACGGGTATCGAAATGAAAAGATTGTTTAGGTGACTTTGATTATATGGAAAATGCCCTACTTCATTGACTTTTACACTGACCCTTTTTTGCTTAGGTGCTTATTTTGGTATTTACCTTGGAGGTGCAATGGTTATGGAAAGAGCAGAACTCTTGAGAGGATTTCTCATTACCATACGGATGGTAATTTAGGTTAAATTAATTGGAAAAATGGATTTTATTGTATTTTTTTTGAAGAGTGAAAAAAAAGCCCGAAGAGTCTACTCGAAAATAATTTTAGGACTTAGACAACTAAAAGCTTAACATGCTTTTGGTTGTATGTTATTTTAAAGAAACAGATAAGAATAAGAAAGTAGGAATACACTGTTTTTCGAGTCCAAGCTCTTTCCGAAGCCAAGCCTTTCTTGTGCGAAGGGACCCCAAACGCCTAACCATTAAGTCACGGCTCCTCAATAAAAAAAACTTTTAAAAACCCCAAATAACCTGAATAAAATATGTGCTTACTAAAACAGACTAGAGGTAGATAACCAATTGATACATTTAAACTATTGGCACAAACCAGAAAAGTTACATTACCGTTACGTGTGGAGCAAATACCTCCATATTAATGCACGTTTTTAAAATAAAAGCTATATTCAAACAACCGTGTATTAATAAAAGGCACCATCTTGCGTGAAGTTTCTTAATTACGACGTAAAAAAAACCAATTTTAACTTCTATTATGAACTTATGACATCTTTCATTAATCACTGTTTCTTTTTTGTAAAACTTTGCCTGTAAAAATATGCCTTCATAATCAGTTTAAATTAGTTTTTACTTTGCTTTCAGGTGTGAAGTCATTCCAGGACCAAAGTTTATTTTGCGAAAAATTGTCATCACAAAAAGACAATGGAGCGCAAGATTTCACCACTATTCTGAGAGCGGATGTGTGAATCCAACCTTCACTATATCGGTCTCTGGAAGGTATAATCTCAAAGGAGAATCTGGAAGGACAAAAGGTGCTTATGTCTCTAGTTTTGATTTTACTAACATGACGTTAACACCACACAGGGTTCACTCGTTGCTTGGTATCTTAGAGACGACTGAAAGACATTGCCCAGGCGCTGGGTTACCCCGGCTGGAGCTTGATCGAAATGGCCAAGCACTTTCACCAGAAATGAAGACTTATACATTATATAAGGATGCATACAAGAAAAGGGATTGCAGACATAAGCTTGCGCTTCATTTTTATTCTTTTAGACTGGTCAAAGTCATCACCTACTATAAACAAACGCACCTTTTTGATGAATTATATTTTGGTGAAATTCCTACTCATTCGGTGAAGAAAAACTTTGTACCATCTTCCTTTCAATATGCCTTAGTTCGAGCAGTAGCACCGTCGTGTAGTGTGTGTCGTGCTATCAGGTCAGCATCTGCAAATTTCCCGCCAGTTCTTTCAAACGAAAGGCGTGTTGGGACCATAAAAGGAGACTGGGTAAGCAAAAATTGTGAAGTGCAGTCGGATATGTTTCTTTCGCGGTTTTTGAGATTTCATTCGCACCCGTTTCAAACTGAACGAAAATGGGAATTAAACTATTTTTACTTTTCAGATCCTAATTGTCAGACTATAAGTTATATAATATCTGCTTCGGGTAATTATAGCGAAGGCAAACCATCAAGTTTGATAGCAGGTGCTTCGAATTACGCATTTACGTTAAAAACCTTGAAAATTACACCACTTGAAAAACTAATTGTTACATTGTTAAAATCACCAGAAGAAGGAACATGCGGTGATCCGTTAAAATGGAGAGTAGGGGAAGAGCAAGACGTTACGGCAACTCGCGGATGTAGCGCTTTTCGCCTTAGCCTACCTTCAACAGATCACGATATACTAAAAGTATCAAGAAGAGATAACGGTAAACTTGAATTGTTTACTGGGCAAAGACCAACGGACGGTAGCTCATTACATGAAGAGAAAAACCGCCCCCGTTCCTTTCAGTCACCGCTAAGTATGTGTCACGACCTTACACACGATATTCGCCCAATAACTACACAACGGCCAACCGAAAAACCCTCGATAGAAATCGGAATACACAAATTCACAATTCCTGCTGAACTTTTACCAACCAGGAGTTCTGGGAATGAAGTTGAACAGGTAGAAATAAAAAGTGGGCAGTATGACTCAAGTGACAATGGTTCGCTGCGAAGCTGTATTCCGTCAAACTTTGTTGTAGCGGTTGCTGTAATATTAATTCAGTTAATATGTCGGTAATATCTACTTTGCATTTTTCAGTTTGTTTCAAGTTCATTCGAATATTTTGAAGCAGAAATGCGTGCCTATATTTTTGTAATAATAAATAAAANTCTTAATTACGACGTAAAAAAAACCAATTTTAACTTCTATTATGAACTTATGACATCTTTCATTAATCACTGTTTCTTTTTTGTAAAACTTTGCCTGTAAAAATATGCCTTCATAATCAGTTTAAATTAGTTTTTACTTTGCTTTCAGGTGTGAAGTCATTCCAGGACCAAAGTTTATTTTGCGAAAAATTGTCATCACAAAAAGACAATGGAGCGCAAGATTTCACCACTATTCTGAGAGCGGATGTGTGAATCCAACCTTCACTATATCGGTCTCTGGAAGGTATAATCTCAAAGGAGAATCTGGAAGGACAAAAGGTGCTTATGTCTCTAGTTTTGATTTTACTAACATGACGTTAACACCACACAGGGTTCACTCGTTGCTTGGTATCTTAGAGACGACTGAAAGACATTGCCCAGGCGCTGGGTTACCCCGGCTGGAGCTTGATCGAAATGGCCAAGCACTTTCACCAGAAATGAAGACTTATACATTATATAAGGATGCATACAAGAAAAGGGATTGCAGACATAAGCTTGCGCTTCATTTTTATTCTTTTAGACTGGTCAAAGTCATCACCTACTATAAACAAACGCACCTTTTTGATGAATTATATTTTGGTGAAATTCCTACTCATTCGGTGAAGAAAAACTTTGTACCATCTTCCTTTCAATATGCCTTAGTTCGAGCAGTAGCACCGTCGTGTAGTGTGTGTCGTGCTATCAGGTCAGCATCTGCAAATTTCCCGCCAGTTCTTTCAAACGAAAGGCGTGTTGGGACCATAAAAGGAGACTGGGTAAGCAAAAATTGTGAAGTGCAGTCGGATATGTTTCTTTCGCGGTTTTTGAGATTTCATTCGCACCCGTTTCAAACTGAACGAAAATGGGAATTAAACTATTTTTACTTTTCAGATCCTAATTGTCAGACTATAAGTTATATAATATCTGCTTCGGGTAATTATAGCGAAGGCAAACCATCAAGTTTGATAGCAGGTGCTTCGAATTACGCATTTACGTTAAAAACCTTGAAAATTACACCACTTGAAAAACTAATTGTTACATTGTTAAAATCACCAGAAGAAGGAACATGCGGTGATCCGTTAAAATGGAGAGTAGGGGAAGAGCAAGACGTTACGGCAACTCGCGGATGTAGCGCTTTTCGCCTTAGCCTACCTTCAACAGATCACGATATACTAAAAGTATCAAGAAGAGATAACGGTAAACTTGAATTGTTTACTGGGCAAAGACCAACGGACGGTAGCTCATTACATGAAGAGAAAAACCGCCCCCGTTCCTTTCAGTCACCGCTAAGTATGTGTCACGACCTTACACACGATATTCGCCCAATAACTACACAACGGCCAACCGAAAAACCCTCGATAGAAATCGGAATACACAAATTCACAATTCCTGCTGAACTTTTACCAACCAGGAGTTCTGGGAATGAAGTTGAACAGGTAGAAATAAAAAGTGGGCAGTATGACTCAAGTGACAATGGTTCGCTGCGAAGCTGTATTCCGTCAAACTTTGTTGTAGCGGTTGCTGTAATATTAATTCAGTTAATATGTCGGTAATATCTACTTTGCATTTTTCAGTTTGTTTCAAGTTCATTCGAATATTTTGAAGCAGAAATGCGTGCCTATATTTTTGTAATAATAAATAAAATGGAAGTACTAAACTTCGGCCATTTATATTAGGAGTAGAGTAGATTAAGTTTATATAAGAAAGCCCTATAGGTGAAGACGTTCATGTTTACAGTTAGACATTAATGTAAGGCCGGCCAATCATGAACAATAGTTATCATTGTCATCATCATCACCACCACCTCTATGATCATCATCACCACCTCTATGACCATCACCACCACCTCCATGATCATCACCACCACCTCCATGATCATCACCACCACCTCCATCATCATCACCACCACCACCATGATCATCACCACCACCACCATCATCACCACCACCCACACCATCATCACCACCACAACCACCATCCACACCACACCAACAAAACTAAACAACCNTTACAGTTAGACATTAATGTAAGGCCGGCCAATCATGAACAATAGTTATCATTGTCATCATCATCACCACCACCTCTATGATCATCATCACCACCTCTATGACCATCACCACCACCTCCATGATCATCACCACCACCTCCATGATCATCACCACCACCTCCATGATCATCACCACCACCTCCATGATCATCACCACCACCTCCATGATCATCACCACCACCTCCATGATCATCACCACCTCCATTATCAACATCGCCACCATTATCACCATCACCACCACTATCATCACTAGGATCATCAAAAATACCGTGATTGGCAACATAATTAACGACACCACCGTCGCAGAAATTATTAACAACAGCAACCAACGACACTACCACCATCAACAACAATTCGTATCATGTCGGAATCATGATAATTATCATCAAAAACAGTAGGATAATATTTCCAGATCATACACAGTCGCGATAATATGGAAATAATGGCTTTGACAAAAATATCCCTCAAGTCAACGGCCCTCATTAGTATGCAAATTAGTGTTTGCCTTGATATAAGTGAATCACGCATTTGTATACACAGTATATACACACGGAATATACTAACTTGGGTATCTATCACCATTCCTTTTCAAAAGTAGTTGGATTTTGATTTTAAAAGACGTCATAGCAGACCCAAAAAGTGTGACATTGGCGTTTGCCACTTACATTCTTGGCATATGCTATGTTTCCACGAATTAATATGCAATAGGAAGCCCTGCTGAATCAATGGTACACTGGGAGGCATCCTTGCTCAAAAAGAGCACAGGTTTTTTTCATTTGTTATTTCCGCTTTTATGGTTAGTAGACTTGTTCGAGTTGCTGCTTATTGCCAGGTATTTGATACCAGAGTAAATTCCCACTTGGAAGCCACACCCATGATTTTATTTTAAAACATTTGAGTGCAGCATACAGTACAAACGTAACCTATAATTTCTTGTTTAACTTTTCTGTGGAGTTTTAAAGTTACATGTTTAATGTCCTAACGTGGTTCACAATCCGGTGTCACTGATATTGTCTTGACTAATGTGTGAAAAAAAGGCATGATTTAAACAAATTGCGAAAAGTAAGATTTCTTTCTTCGTACTAATTCGATACTACCCTTTGAATATGTCAAGTGATCAGTGGCCTAAACTGCAAAAGATTTGTTATCTCAGATTCAATCTTTCTACTTAAACTTCCATCACTCGAGAAGAAGTCTTAACCATCTGTTGAGACATATTTTGCACTTGCTTTGTCAATATTTAATATTTAATAATAATAATAATAATAATTAATAAAAATAGTAATAATAGTAATGATAATAATAATAAATAATAACCGGCTTGTTAAGTACAGGTATAATTTTGACCTCTAATCATTGACGTCTTTTCCAGATTACTTTTTTAATTATCAAATACTATTTTAGTATTACCTACAAAACTAAGAATGCAAATTATCTATTGCATCGATTAATAGTCTATACGATAGTTGTTTGATTAATAGTGACCGGTTCCGGCAGAGCGATAAGTCGTAGGAGAGAGGTACATTCACGCTAATGCAGTACGTTACCTTAGTATAGAGTTTGGATAACCCTTAAAGAAGCCCGATAGCTGTAAAATACAGAACCATAAACGTAGCTGTTCTCCTTATGCCTAGTGGCAGCTGGTGCACGCATGTTTACGGGGTAATGAGACTTTAATCTTGTGAAGAGTGAGTAGTAAACAAGATAATTTTTGTTTTTGTCAGCATACTTGTATTAAGGCTTGTTAAGATGTTGTACCGGCAATATTTTGAAAATATTTAAGTGTGATTACAGATGACAGCTATTGCGTTTAAGTAAGGTAACGGATCGTGAAAAGCAGTTTTGTAATAATTTATTTAGAAAACATTAACATATAAATTATGTTAAAAGAGTTATCCAGTTTAAGAGTAAGCATGGTCAACAAAGTTTGCAAAACGTCAGCCAATCTCAACAGAATCCTCAAAACGCCATTTAAAACCGTCGTCTTGAACCTCGGCTAATCTCAAAAGAAAGTTTGCAAAAAGTCGTCTTCTGCGTTTAGGCGACGCTACTACACGCGGAGACCCCTCTCCCCCTAAGAAGTTCTTGGAATTATAAGTTGCCCCTCTTAAGACTCCTAAAATACGTAAAAAAGAGATTGCAAGTTATTTTGTTGAAAGTGAAAAAAATAATTCACCCGAGACGGGACTCCTGCAGACATCACTTGAAGCTCTGTCATTCAGTCACTAGCTAACCCACGCTCAAAAGCAATCAAATACTAAAGAGTACCTGTCCAAACAAATTATTCAACAAACTCCTTGCAGTCAAGGTTAAAGGTTAACTATCTTGATCCCCGCGTGCCACGGGAACCGTGATAAGTAATAGCGGTGGTATATTTGCCTTACTTATGCAGTAATATAGCTATAATTTGTAGGTAAGGAATACATAATTGAAACAAACATCGCATTTTTTTTGTAGCCAGATCCAGATAGCTTGATGTCTTGCTTAAGCTTGTTAACCGGGTACTCTTTCATCAAAACCCCACTAATTTTCGACTACCGTCAAGGAATTCAGGTTACAATAACAGCACTGTGGGTGGCCTTATTTCGTATTGGAATAGCTTTTTGTGACTTGCTTCCCCAAAATACTCAAAACTTAATGACATGGTATGGTAATAAAGGATCATCAAAACATGACGCTTAATGGATCGGGTACAAAACAGCCGCCATTGGAAGATTTGTCACTAAAACCCATCCATCCCAATCACACAACTTAACTTTAATCCGGTACGAATGATTAAGTGAAATAACTAAGTCAACAGCCTGTCTTAATAACGTTGATTACATCTTACACATGACTGTGTCGTATAAGAATAAATACCATTTTGAATCGTTTTCATATTGAGAGGTCTGTTTTTCTGTATCAAGATTCGCTTGACCTTGATTAAGGGTTATTTTAAAAGTACGTACTCCAAAATCGTGATTTTTGACACTAAACGAAACCTGTTTCGAATGTATCCTCTTCCCTTCCCTTGAGTGAACTTGCTTTTTTGAATGACACTGCACAATTTAAACCAGTGTCTAGCGGATAGCCCAGATTCTCGAAGATAATCCCTGCCTGTTTCTTGTTTGTTTGTTTTTTTTGTCGAAAAGACCGGTGTTGGCAGAAGTCGCAATACTTTGAGCCGACTGCTTTCCTGTCAACTGCAATAATTTTGTGTAATAGAACGTTGGTACACGTAGGACCCCAGACCTTAACAATTGCATACGTATATTTACGTACTTAAGTAAATATGTACATAGATACCTACAAATTCCAATGTATGTACATGTGAAAATAAGTATACGTATTTAGGTAAATATGTATGTATGTTTGTTTGTATTTATGTATATGTGTGTATGTATGTATGTGTGTATGTAGGTATGTATCTATGTATGTGTGTGTATGTTGATAGGTAGAGAGGTATGTATTTATGTCTTGCTTAGGAATTGAAGGTAACACTACCGTATTACGTCAATTAAGCGCCTTCCTTCATTGAATAAACGCTCCACTTGCCCAGATTTTCTAAACAAGCTGCCTTTTCATCAGTTTAGCATCCCGTCAAATGAATAAATATCTGCCTTATCCCTACTTTCACTACGTTTTTGAAAAGTACAAAAGCATAATAACTAAATACTATCTCTGAATATTAATTCCATTCTTTAATTTGAAGTATTCTACATAAAAATCGACGTTTCCCCATTGATCCAAGGTACATATAGTAGTTTTAGATACATACCATAGTTCATTACTATACACAGTTATCCTATCACTAAACTATTTAAGGTAAGAGTCGCGGTCTTTCATTCGGTGCGATCATCATAGAAATTACGAGGAAAGTTGACTTTAAATAAATAGATTTATCACTGTACTTAAACTAAATAAAAATTTATAAAATATTTGAAAAAATAGAACGTCTTTTATTTCAAGCTGGATAAGTGCCCCCTGATTAAGGACCCCACTTCTATGGCGTAAGGCGTATAACCGAGGAAATACAATATGTATGTATGAATGTATGTAGGTATGTGTATCTATTTATATATATACATATATACATACATGGTTTATGTACAACACCAGGTATATAAACTAGATGTTATGTAAGTGAGAGTTTTTAAAAGAATTAAGTTCTTTAGAGGCAGAACACAACTTTTTACACTTTAATTTTTGTATTTTTTGACGGCGCAATGAATAAATTTGACGCGTCGAATTATGTATTTTGGGATATGAATTTATTTAAGGGAGAGTTTTGTACTCACAACTCTTAGAAAAAAACTGTAGATCACATTCCGAATTAAAATATTCTTTGTTTGTAAATAGAATTTCTAATAGAAAGTTGTGTGATTGCTTGTTTTTTACAGACTTTAATAGTACAAAATTTAGAAGTACACGTTTTCTTTTACCCGCAGTGTAGCAGTGCAAGTTTTTACAGCGCACGTTTTGGTATTTCACGCTATCGCTGACCACATGTTTAATTGCACGCTTTTTCTGGGCACGTTTTTAGCTCCCATTTGTTGCTAGTGTTCGATTTAACCCGGCATATTTTGACAATGGCTTTGTTATCGTAAGTTCACCATATGATTTCAAGATGCTGGTGAACCCCCACGAGCTCTAATTTTATTGAAATGGTTTTTCATATCATATCATAGATACTTAACTACCTACAATAAACGAAAGCACGTTTTGACAATCCACCCTTTAAAATTCACGCTGATCAGCCACATTTCAATATTTATTTCATAGAGTGCTCATTTCCACTTATCTCGTTTTAGTGGGGCAAGTGTTAAACCCCTCCCGCGTTGTCAGTGTAGGTTGTAACACTACACATATTGATAATGGATCGCTCTGTTATAATCATATGCGCGCTACATTGCTTAATAGTGCATTTGATTATAGACTTGCAAATGCCGTTTATTTTTTTAATGGTTTTCCGTATCATGGCGTAAACACAAAAATTTAAGCTGTGCCTTTTCGAGATACTTTAAGAAACTTTACATATGTGATTTTGGGTAAACATACAAGACTTAAGGTTGCACCTTTTAAGGAACGATTTTACTGAGAGTGGGCGACATAATACCAACACGCAGTTCCATTTTATCGTTTACGTTTTGTTTTACTGTTGAAATTATTACTCGCGTCGCCGAGGAAATAATGTGCTTTTTACCCCTAGAACATTGTTAATCTTGTACAACTTTAGGATCTTGCTGCACTTACGAACTGCTAGTTTTTGGAAGAGGCTTGGAAGAGGGTTCTCATTTCATTTTCTTTTTGTCTCTTCGTTTTTCATTTCCTTAGCCTTTACAGTTATACATTTAAAAAAAATATTTCCACGCTCTCCTTCATTTCACTTATTTATCATCAGTTTCAGCTGCATTGTTTCACCACATAGTATCGACAGCGTATCATACATGTACATTTTATACATACCAGCATATCATTTAGCAGGTTTTCATTTAGCGGTTTTTTTCACCGTCATTGTCGCATCATACATGTTTTGAACTTACGTTAATGTTCATAACAACCTACAAAAATAAAAGCCAAAGCAGGACCCAATTTGTAGGTACTGAAAAAAATCTGAATGCAAGTGATTTAGTTGCTAGATACACGTCAATTCCAGAAAAACGTCAGAAAAGTATGGGGACTCGATGTTTTTGTGGTACAGTGTTGCAGATTGAATTTTATTGACTTGGTCAATAGAAACGTTAATAATTGGACAAAAGAACACAACATAATTTGTTGGATCTAATGAGCACATTTTGATTAGTAGCAACAGTAAAAAAGAGTCTGCACATAAAGTAGAATGTTTATTGAGCACTGGTTGAAGGAACAACTGCAAACCATTTTGCCAATGAATGTTCGGAAGAGCCAATCACTGATATTGTAGGCCTGACAGGAACACCGTCCAATGGGGAAAGATATATATTCTAAGGATTTATGTCCAAATGGACCAATATTGTCACAAATGTTGAATGGTATTTTGTTTTATTTTCAGTTTCAGAAAACAGTTCTGAATATTGTGAGCATTTTGAGCGATGTGGTCACCTTCCTTGACCGGGCCGAGAGACTAAATTTTCTCAAATCGTTAAAGATGACATTTATTTTGCTTACCCAACAGTTATTGTTTGATATGACACCAATTATACAACAGTTACTTAATTACTCTTACTGATAATGTCTGCACTGCGCCTTGGGCACTGGGTTGCTTTTCAAATATACGTGTCTTGTAAATGTACCGGAGTCCCACAAAAGGACTGTACAAAATTAAGTCAGTCTTACAAGTAGCTTTACAGTATTGCTCTGATTTTGAGGCCTCTTTTGGGAACTTCAGCCTCACGTTTGGCAAAATGTCTTGCATGTAAATATTTTGTAGGGATACTCCTCCGATCCGTAAGGAAGAACAAACTTCTGTTTCCGACGGTAACTGGAAAGGTTGACAATGTGTTTTATAGATTCGGGTTAGGCCATGACTTGTTAAGACTTTGGTAAAAGATTAAATTAGTGATGATGATGATAGTGATAATAAGCGATATGACTTCCCACAGATCAAATATGTCGAAGAACTGATAAGCTCTTCAAATACCAAAATCTTCAAATTGAAATAACACACGTGGCCTTGCAACTGTCATACTGGTCGTGGTTTACGCACTTTGTATAATGGAAAAGGAAACTCAAAGTAATCTCGAATTGATACCTGAGAGGCCAGCATACAGGAGATACAAAAATTAGCCCATAGTATGACAACACACCTCCGTAAACCACTGTAAATATTAAATACTAAACGGTATGCAACTCTCGATTGGAAATCGAGCAGCACGTTGAAGATACCCTACAAGTAAACCATATTGTCCCAATACCCAGAACAGGTTGTGCGTGGCTGAAATTGAAAGAAAGTAGGAACTTGTAATAAATAAACTTAGACTGATCAAGTTGCAGGTGACACCGAAGTATTATATATATATATACATAATACAAATTGGAAAAATTGTCTACTTGCGCATTTGCACGTAGGACTAGCATTTTTTTCTCGTCTTCGTCCACGTGAAGAAATTTCAGCACGAAGACTATTGTCATAGATTGATATTATGCGCTACCCCTTGCTTCTCTCTGTCTGTCTGTCTGTCTGTCTTCTTTCTTTCTCTCTCTCTCTCTCTCTCTCACACACACACACAGTCCATATAGTTCTTTTCGTTTTTGCTATATAGTTTAATTTTTATTGCCGCCATATCGCAACCAAAACATTCTTAAACATTGCCCTAAGAAACCACATTACTGCAGTTTCATTCATTTTCTTCTCGTACAAGGTACTATGCAGTATTCAGAGTCTTTAAGTATCCGCTACCCCAACTCAGAGCATCAAGCTGAGCTGACAATACGATCCAAAGTATTTTATTTGCTACACTTGCAAATGGATTAAGCTACCAACTGAGCTTTCTACAAACATTCAGTCATTAAGCCTAGCAATTTTTCAACAACATTAACTTTGTGGCTACACAGCCCCTTCCCCTTGCCTGTTGAAATTTTATGAGCCACTTCTTGACCCTCTGCTGGAAAGTTTACTAATGACGTCTAACTGTGGATGACAACTAAGTTGCTGCCAACAAAGCTTATTGGACAATTTATTAACGAGTTAAATTCCGACTGTTCGCTGGCAGTTCTTACTGAGCGCCATTACAAAGTTGGTTGGAGGAAGTTTGGCTAATACGACACACGAAGCTGAACGAAAAGATTGGTGAGCTCATCTTATGACCATATTGAGGGCCAACTGACTTAAAGAAGAAAAATTTCATGGATTGTTAAGTCTTTCATGTCAAGCTTCATCCCTAAATATATTTGAGAAACAACAAATTTGGCCTGACAAACTTTTCCAACTTTCCTTTCATTGAACAAAAAAAAGTGAGAAAGCATTACTTACCATCGTAACCCTGGCTTCAAGAACATCATTTCTCGACATAATTTTGTTTTCAAAAATTTCCCCGCGGAAACTCAGATAAATATGTCTCTATTTCGTTTTTATTTTGATCCGAGGCTAGTCAATAAGGGCTACAAGGAAGAAAGAAATTTTCTATACCCTCATCTCGTATTTGAGATGAAGAAGCACAGATGGCGGAATAGTAGTTCCAATTTACCTTTCACTGGGCATTGAACTCTACAGTAACAGTAATGATTTTTGTTTCGCTTTTTATTAATGTCACCAAACTGTATTCTTCTTCTATTATGTGACTTTGTGGTGTGTTCTCTCTCTCACCTTAGAGATTTTGTGAAATTGATGTTTTGGTGTCAAGAGGTTGTGTATTAAAAACATAAATGTCTTCCCAATATTAGTTTGAAGACTTGCCTACAGGAAGGGGGAGGAGGATTGAACCAAATTATACTGCGCTTCATGTTTTCCTTAGGTTTAAATTTTAACGGTACATTTTCCCATATCTCAGCCACACCACCAATATTGCAATGGAGCGATCAATTTACCAAATGTTGACACCTAACGAACACTTGCACAAATTTAAAAATGCTAATTGGATAAGGATATCGATATTAAAGATGGTTCCTTCCACATACCCCTAGATGAGAAATCAACTAAGGTGACCATAAGCCACACAACATACGAAAGCTACCACTGGAAGAGAATAACGTTTTCTATTAATAGGAGCCGTGGCTTAATGGTTGGTGCAACTTTGCAAAAAAAGTCATTGGTTAACGTCAGAAGGCGCATGCGGCTATGAAGTTCCTCACTGCTAAAACAAAGTCTCCCTGAAGGACACCGTCTGAACATTAATTACTGGGAAAAAATGACGTTGGAACAAAAAAAAATGCCCCTGAAGAATTTCAAATAAGACTTGTGACAGCCCATGAAAAAATTGAGGGTATTGCCGTTATGGCTGATGACATTCTAGTATACGGTTGTAGAGATAAATATGACATTGCGAAGCTGATCATAATAAAAACTTAATTGAACTCATATGAAGAACTGGAAAAAAGGGCAATTGATTCAACCCATCCAAGGTTAAATTCAAAAACAAAGAACGGAAATTTGTTGGGCATATTCTGACACAAAGACTAGCGCTATATTTAATATGCCAGCATCCAATGACAAAAAGAGCTTGCTTCGATTTATCGTCATGATAAATTACCTATCACCCTACTGTCAAAACCTAAGCACGATCATCCGACCGTTAACAGAATTTGCCATAACTGATATGACATTCAATTGGTCATCAACACAACAAACACCATTCGAGAAGCCGAAATCACTTATAGCCTCCACTCCAGTCTTGCAATATTTCGATCCTGGAAATAAAATCATACTCCAAGTCGACGCTAACGAGAAGTAACTTGGAGGTTCACTCCTGCAGATTCTTCTTCCTTCTTCTAGCTCTATCCCACTTTCAGCGGTCACTGTGGCAGTCTATCAATTTTTTTCCCATATTCCTCGTTTTTGGTCAAAGTTTTATGCCGGATGCCCTTGCTGCCGTAACCCCCCTCCTTTTTCAAAGCTTGGGAGTTTGCTGGCGGAGCAATTTGGTCAATTACTGGAAGCGAAGATCAACTTTAACACCTGATGGAGAGCTGATATTCAACCCATGTTTGGGACCGAGATCGACAAGTGACAGGACGTTTCCACATGCCAGTGGGCTTTGTGTACTGCAGCTCTTTGGCCCCCAGTTGTTCCATAAAGAGGAGAGGAGGAGGGACACTCATGTAGATGAATGGTAAAAATAAGCTACAACCGGTAGCCTTTTAATCATTCACACTAACTGAAACAGAAAGGAGGTTTCCGCGGATAAAAAAAGAGTGCCTTTCTACATGTTATGCATTTTTAAAATTGAGTCCATGATATTAAAGCTCATAGTGACCTCAAACAACTAGAGATTGTTGTTAAGACACCACTCAACCTTGCACCAGTGAGACTTCAGAGAATGCTGTCTAGACAGTAGAAGTATCATGCTAATCTACCAGAAAGAAACGTCATTGTATATAGCTGATACCCTGGAGCATCACTCAACAACCCAGCCACAAATAACGTCAAATTGTATGAGATTCGTCAATAATGAAAGGGAAATTTGTGAGGTATTTTTGCAGTTTGTTAAGCTCGAACGGATTACGGAAGAACGTATTGGCAAAACGCTTTTGAAGTTTTATGAGGATGTTGGTGTAAATGTTAAGGAATGCAAAAGACAATGCTATGATGGTGCAGCCAATATACAATCTGAGAAGAAAGGTGCTGCCTCGTATATTTTAAGGGATCCCCAACAGCGATTATCACCCACTGTTGTAGCCATAATCTGAATTTGTTACTTCCAGCGTCATGGAAAAATTCAACCACCAATAATATTTTAGAAACATACAAAGTAGTAACATTATTTTTCAATATCTCTCCAAAACGGGAGAAATTGCTAGAGCATATTGTACGTTGCGTTAAGGCATGAAAGTGAAAAGTGTTGCAAGGTTTATGAAAAACTTGTTGGTCTGAGCATGACATTTCATATGAATATTTGTACCTGACAATGCCTTTCATTGTAGAGGCATTTGTGGAACGCATCCTAAGATTGATGATTTTAATGGTATTTATACACATGGCTAGGGTATTTATATATATACACATGGCTTGTGTATGGGGGCCTGGAGGCCTTAGGGAATTAGACAATCCTACCCTGCATAGTCGCAGGACACCCTTGGACAAGGTGCAGTACCTGTTAAGTTCCCCAGGCCAGAGCAACGGCAAAAGGGCAGACTGAGCTCGTCACCCTGGGAAGGCAGTCGGTCTAGGAGAAGGAAAGCTCTGATTCTAAACCCCCAATTGTGGGTTAAATAAGGACGTTCTGGGCAGCAACAGCGTGATTGAGCGGTCAGTGGATGATCAATTGACAACGGTTTAAGTCTCAAGTCCTTGTGAGCTAGACATTTCTCAAGTTAGCTGAGAACTGCACTGAAGAAGGCAACGGCAAACCACTTCAGAGTTTCTTGCCTTAAAAACATTATGGACATGACAAGCGAAGGACATAATCACATAGTGTTTGAAGACGAGTCCTCCAGGTCTGAAGACACTGGTCGAGCTACTGGGTAAGAAGTTTGTTTTCTCGATGCATCTCACAGCTGAGCTAAACCCGAATGGGAGCTTTTCGCCTGGTGTCCGCAGAAATGCAACGGGTAAATCGCGCTTGATAAGCAAACGTAACGTTGCTACCTGAAATGTACGTACCATGTCTAGTGGAAAGCTGAAAATTGTTAAGTCGGAGATTTACCGGACAGATATATCAGTTTTGGGAATAAGTGAACTAAAATGGATAGAAAAAGGTAGTTTTCAAACACGAAAATACATAGTTTTCTACTCAGGACACGAATCTAAAAGAAAGAATGTAGAAGCATTTATCGTTACAATGCAAATGGAAAAGTCCATGATGGGCTACAACCCAGTTTCCGATAGGATAATCACAATTCGTATTCAGGGGCAGCCGGTGAACATGACTATGATACAGATCTACGCCCTTACTACAGACGCAAATAAAGAAGAGATTGATACATTTTACCATAATAAGTGATTGATAACACACCACAGAAGGATTTAATCATAATGCTAGGACTCTTCAATGCTAAGGTAGAATGTCTGCCTACACCTTATGTCACTGGAAAGAATGAGCTAGGAGTAAGAAATGAGGCTGGACACAGATTAGTGCAGTTCTACATAGATGATAACGTAACAATCATGAACACATGTTTTGTTCAGCCCAATCGCAGGTTGTACACATGGCCATCGCCTGGAGGAAAGTATCGCGACCAGATTGATTTTATCATCGTTGAGAGAAGGTAGAAGGGCATGGTACTTAATGCCAAGACTCTCCCTGGCGCTGACTGTGAAACTGACCATGAGCTTCTTATGGCACAAGTCGGATTGAAATTCAAGAAAACCACCAGGAAGTCACTGACAAGGAAAAAAATGATATTAACAAGATAACAGATGACTACGCTATCTCTATAGGCAACAGATTATAAGTACTGTCTCAAGATAATACACCAGATGAGAGGTGGGAGGAGATAAAATCTTCTTTACGCGACACAGCTAAGGCTACCATACCAGTAGTAAAAACCAAGAAAAGATCTAAATGGTTGTCAGAAGAAGCCATTAAAATTGCTCAAGCTGGAAAAAAAGGAAAAACGTGATGGAAATACGGATGGTTACAGGCAGTTAACTCGACAATTCAAAAGACTAGTCAGAAGAGACAAAAATGTATATTTCTCAGGAGAATGTAAGAGCATGGAAAATCATAGTTCTGCAGGCTACTTAAGGAATTTATTCAAGAAAATCAAACAGATAACTGGGAATTTCGCTCCGCGTCTAGGTATTATCAAGGACTCAAATGGAAGGATTTTGACTGAAGGAAACTACATAAAAGGCAGATGGAAATAGTACACACACGCGTTATATCAACGAGACCCCACATTAAGTGATACCTATAATCCAAAACCGCTATAGCTATGATCTGCCATTGTAGCAAGGTGTTACTTAACATTATTCAGAAATGGATGGAGCCCTACATGGAGCGAGAGCTATCAGAAGAACCTGGTTTTAGAAAAAGAAGAGGAACAGATGACTACATCGCAAATATAAGATGGCTTATGGAAACGTCCAGAGAGGTCCAGAAAAGGGTGTAGTTCTGTTTCATTGACTACAGTAAGGCATTTGACTGCATAGTTCTTCATCAACTTTGGAATAAGCTGAGAGAAATGGGCATTGCAGAACATTTTGTCATGGTCATTACAAGTTTGTTTGCAAATCATGAAGGAACAGTGAGGACAAATCATGGTGATTCGGACTGTTCGGCAAAAGCAAGGGTGTTAGACAAGGATGTATTTTATCATCATATCTTTTCAACATATATGCAGAGGCTATCATGCGTGAAGGTTGTCTGGATGAAGATGAAGCATGAGTAAAAATTTGAGGCAAAAAATTGAATAATTTAAGGTATGCAGATGATACTAGCCTAATGGCAGAAAATGTTGACGACCTGAAAAGACTGTTGAAGAAGGTAAAGGCACAAAGCTCTCAAGCTGGTCTTTATTTAAACATAAAAAAGACTAAGGTATTGACAACAGATAGTGTCAAAGACTTCTCAATAGATGGAGAGAGCGTGGAGGTGGTATCAGTTTTTAATTTTCTTGGAAGCCTGATTACTGAAGATGGAGGGTCTTCAGAAGAAATCAAACGGAAGCTCAGCATGGCAAGAACAGCAATGTCAAACCTGAAGAAAATCATGAGAAGCAACGACTTATCTAGAAAGACCAAAATCAGAATAGTTGAAACTATGATATTTCCTATAGCCATAAAAGGGTGTGAAAGTCAAAAACAAGATAGAAAACGAACAAGTGCCTTTGAATTGTGGTGTTGGAGGAGAGTATTGAAGATCCCTTGGATGGCTAGAGATACAAATGCATCAGTGATAGTGAGGGTAGCACCTAAAGTAAGTTTAGAAGCACGGGTAGCAAAACAAAAGCTACGATACTTTGAGCATGTGATAAAAAAGGAAACCAGTTTAGAGAAGGATCTAATGTTGTGTATGTGTGAGGGGAGAAGAAGAAGAGGAAGACAGCGACAAAGATGGATGGATGACGTGGAGGCATTGACAGGCAAGTCTCTAGCAAGCTAAAAGGAGGTCGCGAGGGACAAAACGTGGTAGAAACAGATTGTGCATGATGTCACCAAGAGTCGTCATCGACTCGACGGAACTTGATGATGATGATGAGGCAAGATGCAAACAGCTACTTCGCGATTTTGCCAAATTCCAGTTTATCATTGGTTTGTTATCTATTTACCGGCTGAAGCGATCGGCCAATGAAATTTGGTCACATGACTTCAACAGATCGACCAATAAAATTTTACTTCTACACAGGACGGTAAAATAGTTTTTTATTTATGTAGCCAGGCGCCCGCCTTAATAGACACTATCTTACTGTAAAGCTGAAATATATTCACGAGACCAAGAAAGATCCTATCAGAAAACAAAATCATAAAAGATATATCATTTAGTTTAACCCTCCATACAATAAAAATGTTAAAACTATAATTGGAAAACAATTCGTCTAACCTATCGACAACTACTTCACATCAAACCATACGTACCATAAGATCTTTAATTGAAACTCTGTTAAAGTAAGCTATAGTTGCACAAAAAATGATAAAATCTTACATCAACAGCCATAACCAAGAGGTTTTAAACAAAGAGCAGTATCTCTAAATAAAAGAACACTCAACAGTATTAATAAGGGTCATTGCCCACCTAATGGAAACTGATTGATTGAGAATATTATTTCTGTAGCATACATAACCATGAGCAATATTTTAATCAATCTTGGGGTGGGGTGGGGGGGATTCTCAAGTAAGTGATGCCACGAAATAAGTTAATTGTAAGCAGTAAAATTAGAGTTTTAAAAATGATTAGAAGCAGAAATTCATCTTCTTCCATATTTGTAAATAACCTGGAGAGCGCTCAATATTCTCAAGAAAAACAGTAAACTTTAAAGAAAACTAAAATGCCTGTGTACCTGAAGGTTTCACGTATTTAACGATCATCAGGTTCATACTGGTTGTTTATAAACTGAATAATTCTATGCTACAAAATCGAGCGTTCCAAAATTCTAAGCTTTACCTTGCAGTTCATAAGGAGGTACTGGTCACCACGAAGGCATTTAGATATTCACACGTCTTGTTTGTTAAGTAATTTTAGTTTGGCATGTCAATTACGTCATTGGTAAACGATTATACTGTTTTGCAATACATTAGAAATAAAAGAGGAAGGTGTTTTATCACATTGATATCCTTCATAACTGATTTGCTTACTTTTCCAAATTCCCTTTTTGAAGGACTGATGAAACGACACGATGGATTAGAGTAAAAATTCTCTTCGTGCTCTTTCAATGTAATGTATGCTGGTGTTTTTGGCGAAGCAATTGATACAATCCAAAACATTTACTTTTATGGCAATAAGCTTGGTTTTCTTAATTGATGGATTTTCTAATGATGCTGCTACTTTCCTGTAGATTTTTGTACTGTTGTTGATGGGAAGCATGTTCTATTTATTGGGTGGTATTTCATAAACGTTGTTCGTCTTATCAGAAAAAACAAATGCATTTGGAGACTTTTGATTATATTTATATATATTTATATATATATATTTTTATGCTACTGCGTCACTAGGTAACCTAGGATAAGTATGTCTACGTCTCAAGTCCGGACTAGGAAATCAGAGGCGCAGAACACGGCGCAAGATTGATGCGCTGCCCAAAAGTGCTAACATTTGAGCACTTGCAGCAATATTAGGGATCTGCAATGTTTCAAATGCTTCGAATATTCCAGGTGGTAATGTTCCCATGACTGGAACTATCACCGGCACAATGGTCACTTTTGCTCGGTACATGCGCTCAAGCTCTTCTTGCAGAGTTGAATACCTCTCTCGCTTTCCCCCCTCTTTGATCACAACTCGAACATCCATTGGCACTGCAACATCAATGAGCCTCCAGGTTCTCTCACGCTTATCGTGTATGGAGATTTCTGGCTTGTTATGCTTAATTCAGCGATCTGTTGACAAAACCGTGTTCCAGTAAAGCACAACATTGCCATCGCCCACTGGTATCACATTCTCTGGGGTGTGCTCGAACCAGTTCTCTCCTACCTCCACTCCAAACCTTCGGCATAATGCCCAGTGCACTCTGTATGCAATTTGATCTTGTTTGGCAATATATTGACCTTCGGCCAGTACTTTGCACCCAGCTGCAATGTGCATGGCATCTTCATCTTTCAATTCACATAAGCGGCATAGAGGAGAGATTTGTTCGTGGTATCTTTTGGCTCTTACTGATCGTATTGGCAAAGCTTGTTCCTGTGCTGCAAAGATGAGGCCTTCTGTTCCCTTCTTTAGATACCCACTTTTTATCCAATCGATCGACTTTGGATGGGCAATCCCCTCAACTCCTCTAAGGAAGTTTCCGTGGATGGGTGCATCATGGAACTGTTCGCACCTCTCCTGCTCTACTCTTCGTTTGTAGTCCTCAGCCCCTTCTCCCCCTTTCACAATACCCTGCCTTTTCACTTCCTTCAGCAACCACTCATCACTTCCTTCAAGATACTCAGCCGGGCTGATCCGTTCACAAGTCACTACATCTTTCAGTATTCTGTGCGTGTGATGTCCTTCATCCTCTCATGCAGTGTTCCCACCAACTGATATACTCCTAGGTACTTGTACCCTTCTTCATCTACTACCCTAATAGTTTCCCCGTTTGGACGTCCAATTCTGTCAGTCTTCTTCACATTGCCCCTTTCGAGAACCAAAATACCACACTTGTCTAGACCAAACGTCATCCCAATGTCATCAGAAAAAATTCGCACTGTGTGGACGAGAGTGTTCAGTTCATACTCAGACCTTGTATAAAGGTTCAGGTCATCCATGAACAACAAGTGGTTAAGTGGTTAACTTTACGGCCACTCTCATTCTCCACTTCCTCGTTGCCAATGCGGTAGCCATATTCACTGTTTCTCAGTATGATGGACAAAGGGATCAGGATGATGACAACAGGAGAGGCGAAAGCGTGTCACCCTGAAAAATTCCTCGCTTGATTGTCACTTTGCTTAGCTCCTATCCATTCGAAGATAGTTTGGTGGACCAATGTTTCATAGTATTACAGAGCATTTTCCAAACATTTTCAACAACCCCTGTTATTTTCATAGTCTCAAGAAGCCAAGAATGAGGGACCATGTCATTTGTCATAGGCTTTCTTGTAGTCCACCCATGCCATAGCTAGGTTCCTTTGCTTCTTTCTACAGTGCTTTAAAATCATCTTATCTACCCACAGTTGATCTTTCGTTCCCCGTGATTGTTTACTGGATCCTTTCTGTTCATCTGGAAGAAGGCTTTGGTTTTTAAGGTGTTGATATATCTTGTTAGAAAAAACGGACATTATCAACTTCAACATCAGAGGAAGACAAGTTATTGGTCTATAGTTGCTGGCTATAGTCCCTTTGCTGACATCTTTTTGAACCAAACCCGTTCGACCCTCAGTCAACCACTGTGGTACATCTCCTTTACTTATACACGATCCAAGATGGTCAGAAATTCGCTGATGCAGTCTGCAGAACTTCTTAAACCAGAAGCTCTGGACACCATCGGGTCCCGGAGACTTCCAGTTAGCCATCTTCCTTATGGCATCTTTCACATCTTGCACTGTTATATGGATGTTTTCCTGTTGATGTACATCCTGCAGTTCTTCTTTGACCATATGAATCCAAGGGGCTTCTTTGTTGTGCGAAGCTTCATGCTCCCATATTCCTCTCCAGAACTCCCTTGCCTCACTAGGATCGGGGGCTTCATTCTTTCTAATCTCTCCATTCAGTTCCCTGTAGAGCTGCTTCTGGTTGATCTTGAAGAGATTATTCTGACGATGTTGCAAGTTGTTGTCCTGGAACCTTTTGATTTTGACTGCACCTACGTGGATTTTGGACTTTAGCATCTCAATGAAAAAGAGGTTGCCAGCATTATAAAGATCATACTTGTTATTCATAGCTTAATGCTCAGAATGGCTTAGTTCGTAGTTTCCCCTTCGCCATTCCTCTAGTTTGCTCAAGTCCTTCCTCCATCTTTTGATGTTACCCTCTATCCGTCTTTTTCACCAGGGTTCTTTTCTCCTTTCCCGCTTTTCATGATTTTTATTCATCCTACCCAGTCTCTCGCATACGACAATTGTCCCTGCATAGAGAAGCTTATTTGTCTCAGTTATGTCATTAGTTATGACATACTCCAATATCCTGTGTACATTTTGTACCTGTCCATTGACCCTCCGACGGTCGCACGCCTTCAATGATGGTAATGTATTGGAGCATGACATTCTCATGACCTCTCTCATTCATTGTAAAATAAGTGTATGTTTCTCATCTAGCTGGTCATCTTCCTGAAGATAATGAACTTCAGGGAGATCATCTTCACCATCCAGGACTTCACCCTCAACCGCACTATATCTCTCTTCTCTATTGTCGTAATCGTCAACTTGACCAATCTCTCCCAGAGCCCCCTCCACCTGATTGACATCTATTTCATCGTTATCTCCATTCTGTGGTGCTACAACTCTTTCCTCGTTCCCAGTCCTATCCACCTTTAAACCTCCTTCGCCTCCATCCATTTCGCCCTAATTCTTGCCTCGATTTCACCTTTCTCTAGCTCAGAGAGTTTACCTGTGTTTACTATGGCTTGGACCTGTGATCTCAAGCGCTTATCAGTTACATTTCGGCCCCCCAAGTTCCAACCAAAGGCTATGCATTCTCTTCATGTACTCTCGTACAGAAGGATCACTCTCCACATAACACTCCCATAACATTCGGTTATCCTCTGGACTCCATTTAATATTGCTGTTATTGTTGTTGTTATTGGCAGACGCTTGATAACGACCGAGGGAGGCCTGCCTCACCCCACCACTGCCGGTTTCCTCACCTTCAGCACTGCCTCCAGTCCCGTTAACGCCGTTGTCTGGTTCATTATTTGTATTCATCATAATTTAAATGAGACTTTGGTTTTGGGGGTGACCTTCCCCAGTGAATTATTCGTGTCACCACCACTAGAGGAGTTGCCAGCCAAAGCTAAAGAGTCCCCTCCACCCATGAAGCAGACTAGCCCCCGCCGGATGCCAACCCGGTATTTCTTGGTCTCTGTGAAAGCTAACAGGTAATTTGTGTAATTTTGTGTATTTGTATGAAAGAGTGCACAATGCATATAGCAGAGCAAAATACATAAGGTGAAACACGAAAAATAAGAACTATTAGTTGCAATCATTGTTCATAGTTTTCGTCTTTTATCTTATGTATATATATAGTATTAGAGTGAAACGTTCAGAGCCAAAGATGGTGGAAACTACACATACACGAACAAGCTGTAGCACAATACGAAAGACAGCACAACGAGTAACACACACACATACACACAAACACACAAAAGGTTCGCAGAAAAATTTTATAAATATATATAATTATATAATATATAACAAATTATTTTATTATTATTATTATTATTATTATTATATTTTATATTTTATCATTATATATAATAGGTATATCATTAACATTCTACTGATTTGTTTATTATTCTTTATGTGCCTTAACATAGGGCATTGTAGATTATTGCTTTTCACCATTGGGGAATCAAGTCCAGACTGGTAGCTTTAGTTGGACCAAGACCACAGACGTAAGCAATCTTTGCAACCAAATTGGCGAAAAAGCAGTGAAAGTAGAGATTTAAAAATCATCAAAAGAGTAAATTTATTTTCTATCGTATTTGTAAATAATCAACTATATATATAAAGACTTAATTGCGACAGGAACGAAGAAACACGCGGGTCTATCCTTCTGCTCTTATGTCCCCAACACAAATAAACAAATTTTTTTCAAAAAGTTTCAATTATTCTGTTATATTACAGTTGCCATTTTGCATTCTGTTCCAATACAAGAAGACATGATTGGATCACGTGACCTTAAAATAGCGTTTCTATATCAACATCTCATCGTTCGTTAATTTGACGTCATAATATACAAACAATTCTAGCAACCCAAGCTTTTGTTGATAACCGTTCATCACGGAGGAAGAAGCGAGGTCTCTATTGATGGTTGAAAGTTTGGAGTGATGGCTAGCAACAGTTACTCAAAGTTTCCTGTCAACAAAGATCTTCCAATGCTGCATAAAGCAGTTCTTAGTGGAGACATAAAAAATATCAATGACGCACTGCAACAAGGAGTCGACTTAAATCTTTGTGACAACCTAGAGAGAACGGCATTACATTATGCTGCATCATGTGGTAATAGCAAAATACTACAATGTATTGCTTCATCAGCAAAAGAACTTAATATCAATGTTCCTGACGAAGAAGGAAAGACTGCTATATTCAAAGCAGTTCAGTCAGGTTCAGTGAGATCTGTTCAAATTTTACTTCAACTTGGTTGTCAAGTAAGAAGATACGACAGTGAGGGAAGGTCAGTACTACATTATACTGCAATGATAGGACGACTTGATATAATGAGTTTATTAATAGAGAGTGAAGCAAATATTAATCATCAGGACCACCAAGGGTACACAGCTCTTCATCTAACATCTCTGTTCGGGTTCTATGAGTGTTCAAGTTTTCTTGTGCAACATGGAGCAAAATTAGATCTTCGAGACGTCCAAGGGAAGACCCCACTCAATTTAGCTGTGATCGCACAGAAAATGCAGGTAGCTAAATTACTATTGCAACATGGAGCTTCATTATTTGTTCCAGACTTTAATGACCTTGGACCTTTAGATTATGCAGTTGAAGCAGGAGAAGAGATTTTGTATCAAATTTTACAATTTATTCCGCAACAAGATGAATTTGAACTCTCAATTTTTGGAAAAGAAACTACAAATCACAGCAAATACAAAAGGGGGTTCATGGAAGAGAAAGGTTTTTTGAAATCTGACCACAATAATACTAAAGAAGTGAGATTAAATAGTGTTCACTCTGAAGCTGGCAAAAGAGTAGCAAAGCAAATGAGTTCGAAAGAAAGAAATACTTTAAATGTCATCAATGAGCAACAAGCAGGTAGAAAGAAAAATCATTGGATTCAAAAAGAAAGAGAAGATGCCAAAGCACATAGATTTGTGCAACAAAACATTCTTGATGAAGACGATAGGAAAGATGATTCCTGTCTTTGTAGTTGGGGAGAGTTGCCAAAGACTTCGCTGAAGTATATTGCTAGTGAAAGGGAAAGTCTCATTCAAAACAAAATGCCCGATCTGGTATCAAATATAAAGGTTTCAGAAGACAAAAATGGAAAAATAAAGACTGAAAAAGTGCAGGAGTTACTTTTATGTAACTCTGTACGATTTAAAAGGTTCATAAAGAAAAATTGTGATGCCTTAGGAAAAGAAAACTATATTTACAAAACCCTGCAGCAACTTGCAATTGAAAGTAAAAAGAAGAAAGGTAAGAGTAAACAGAGTATTCTTGGTAGTGCAATGTCTATGGATTTGTATGAAAATGATGTTAGCGACAACCAGAGTAGTTGGCAAAAGCAGTCTAACAAACAAGATACTCAATGTATGGAGATTACTGAAGCCACACCTCATAATGTCGATTTTCGGGAGGAGATAAAGCTCACCAACTGTAGATCACTGATTATGGTAAAGTCAGAAAAAGAAGCTATTACAGAAAATTGCGGTATCCGTGCAGAGGCAAAAGAGGCAGGGATATTAGATCTAAACAGCCATGAATCAAAGGACACTACCAGATATTGGAAACACGCAGAAATAAAAAATATAGATATTTTTACTGAATCAAATAAACCAAATATTATGATGGAAAAGACTACTGATGAGAAACAAGATATATCAAAAAGGAAAGATAAAGGCGTAGATCATATAGATGCATTAAAAAACAGTCAGCCTGAAGTCACCGGTTTTATTTCACTGCCAAATGAAACAGCTGACACTTCTCACACTTTTACTAAATTGAGAAATAGATATCAGGAAAATGCAAACGAAGTGCAAAATTCAAATTATGTTCTAATAAAAAGTAAAGAAATTTGTAACAACACTACGAGATCAGAAGAGAGGACTGTTTCTTTACATCGTTCGAGGGGATATCACCAACTGAAGACATTACAGTCTGTAGTTAAACCTTTAAAAATGGAACTGAAAGTATCCGATGTAATGAAAGGACACTTACCTCAGTTAAGATGTTATTCAAAGCCTTTGCAAAGGAAATCTACTACACTGCAGAACCACCTAGATAATGTATTCATTAAATTAAAGAAGAAGAGGATACAGAATAACATCTTCACAATGAATTTTTTAAATGGATATTTGTAAGAAAAATAACTGTGGAATGAAATTTATTAGTGTATTGGTTATTTTTAAAAGCACGATATCGAGTTTTAAGAATGTTAATACATTTAAATGTCAAAAATATATTTATATTAAAAGTTAATAAAAAATTTTTGTTATTGCTTGTTTTCTTAAAAGAATGCTTGAATTGCACGTTGAGATACTTGCCACGTTGAATTAGAATGCTGCGTTTCTACAAAAATGTAAAATATAAATAGCACAACCCAAAATCTAGCGACTTTACAAGCTATTTTTCTAAACCCTCTCACGCTGTCACGCTGTCACGCTGTCATGATTCCTCGCTGTAACCCGGTATCAAGCTAGCAAACACTGGCTTAAAATAATTTCCCAACTAGCTATTTTTTAGCTATTTGGTCTACATGGAAGTCTGATTAGTTGATGTAGTAGATGCTTATTCTGTAAACTTATTCATTATTTGAATGCTTAGACTGTCATTTGAAATGCCCTTTCTTACCTTTTAAAGTCCTAATAATGTTCTAAGTTCCGGGATCTGGTTGCCATCATTCAAATACAAAGTAAGAGGATTGCTGTGCCTCATCGAAGTGTAATTCTGTGTCAGAAAAAAGAAAAAACTTTTTCTGATGCTTATCTCATGATTAACAATATGCTGCTAAATATGAGTTAGTGCAAAAACAGCTATGGTTGTTCACACAGAGACAAAAATTTTATCTGACTTTCAAGCTTATTGGGAGCTATGTTTACCTATAAGTAATACTCATAATATTAAATATAACTTATCTATAATAGTAATATTTTAAACAGTATTCTAGAGTTAAACACACAAAATTAACCAAAAAATTTTACAAAAGCACACCAGCCTTTGTTTCTTTTTCGTTTTGTTTGGTTTTGTTGTTTTTTTCACCAGCCAATGCATAAAGCCACTAAGTGTATGGAACAGTAAAGAGGAACGAAAATAAAGACAGAAAAAGTGATTAGGCTAAGCAATAAAGGTGTTGGGGAAACCCCTTAGTTTACAGTTGTTCACGTCAGTAACAGAAGTTGTTGCTTGATTATCACAGTTTGTTTTCGGTTAGTCATCGTTTTAAGTTCGTTCCCATCGTCGTATGTGACTTTATTTGCGTAATATTTTAATAATTAGCTGTTGTTATCCATGTAAATAGCGTATTAGTCAGTTTCATGTGGTTGTTGGAATTTGTAAAACTTAGGTGTGTCAATTTTTTATTGCCTTCCTTTTCCTATCTTGCTGTGTAATGCCACGTCATGTAGGAAGTTTTTTTTGTACTTAACGAGACATTTTATCTGTAAAAATTAGTATCAGTTTGATCAGCATCAGTTGTGGTCAGGATCATCTGTTCTTATGAATTGTAATAGATTGTTATAGTTTTGAATTGCAAACTTTTGATTTGTATACAGTCCTCTTCATAAGTTTTGGTATTCCTCGCGAACAGCGCACCGAAGACATAGGTTCTTCAACAAAAGGTTGAACTTAGACTTCAATTAATTTAAGTCACATGATAAAGAAAAGCACTCAGAAGCCAAAGAGTTCCATGATCTAGCTGTCAGAGAAAAAAACTGCATTCATAGAAAGATTTAGTACAACGAGAAGCCACAACTGTATAAGGATGAAGACCTAGAGACAAACATGTCACATGGGATGCAAGACATTAATCTGGCACCACAAAGTATAGCTTATTAGAGCGATTGGCTCATAATATTTATAGAAAGGACTAAGACGAGACACATTTCATCAATGAGACAAAGCTTAAAGAGTAAAAGCAAGATTTCGGCCTATCAGTGTATATATACATTGCTGAACTCGCTCAAGAACATTAAGATGAAAGGAGTGAGCACATATTTAAATGTAACAACAGTACTTGATGCAAGACTGAATGGTATACTTGTAGAGATACGAAATGACTTCAGGCGTAAGGTACATTCTTGCACAAAACAAAAAATCCACTTTTTTAAAAGCAGACTTACTAACAGATTGTTCCAAGAAAGTCTTGAATTAGTTTGTCCTCACAGCTAACGAAACTGACAAACCAAGATACCACATCGATGAGCATCCCTCAAGAGTAAAATTAACCTCACCTTTGTTAGCGTCAGAACTATTGTCTAGAAATATCGGTGATGGATAAGAACTCAGTTTTCTATTGAATGACATCAATTGCGTTTTTACTGTATTGAAAGGAATGTGCCACTTTCTCCCTCAATTTCTGACAGCCTGAAGTTGAAACTCCATATATTCCTTAAGTTGTTCCTGCCTCTTCCTTCCCCACTTTCTGACAATCTGAGAGTCAAATTCTAAATCTTTCCCAGATTTCACTTATTTCTGCTGAGTTTCCTTGTGGGGAATGCCAGAGTACAAGGCAGTGTCATCAGCATATATGTCCACGAACTGAACCAAGCTACCAGGAACACCAATAATGTAAAGAAGGAAGAGAATAGAACCAAGGCTAGAACCTTGAAAAATACCAACAGGAATGGAATAGTCATCAGATGTAATTTCATTCAGTGTGACACAAATTTTACGACTTGAAAATAGGACAAAATAATACCAAAGACCCTTCCAGAAATTTTATTGAAGAAATCCAGTATGAAATACCTTATTAAATTCCGTAAAAGTATCCAGGGATAAAAAAACGTCTCCATTAGAGTTATCTGAAAATCGATAGATACGTTTTGTGATAACAGTCAATTAGTCACCAGTGGAGCAATATCCTCTAGCTGCGTATTGAATATCAACAAAAAGACCTATGTTCTACATGAATTTTTTTTCAGAGTGTTGTTGACCAGTCTTTCAAAGATTTTAGTAATGACAGAAAGAAGAGATAAAGATCGATACTGGCGAGAATCAGATGGATCGTCTATACTCTTCAAGACTGGAACAACATTAGAAAGCTTTCACGAAGTCGGAAATCCAGACTTCGATAGGCAGTGAATGAAAAGTTAGGACTGCAAGGAAAACAGCTGAAAAGAACACTCTTTTAAGACAATTGTCTGGATCTTATCTGGACCAGAAGCTTTAGATTGATCAAGTCCATAGAAAACTTTCACAGTGAACCTTGTATTTATCAGTTTGGCAAGGGAACTCTTGCAAACAAACCCCACCAATGTCATTTAGAAAAGAATTGACAGAAAAAATTCGGCAAAGAGATTAACCTTTTTTCTGAAGGACATAGAAAACCAAACACCACCCAAAAGTAGATGAATAATTGACTTTTCAAAATGCACAACACTCCTGTAAATCTTCCAGAGATCTGGGCTTCCAAGTGTTTTTGGAAGAAAGATTTACAAAATTGCTCAACACATTTGGATTTAGCATCAGAATTTACTCTTTTTACAAGCATTGCCAGCTAAGATAAGTCAACATTCATCAGTTCCATCACGGTGAAAGTGAACATAGAAATGGTTACGATGAGCAAAGGCAGAAGAATAATGGGCATTGATCCATGGATGAGAATAAGGTTTAACTTTGTAACTACGACTAAGTACAATTATTTCAACGCTAACACGGAACCATTCTGTGGATTCAGTCGCAACATTAAAAGCTGATTGTTCCTGTGTATTGTACAAACGATTTACACAGCTTTGGACATGGCTGTTAATGAAAACTTTCGAGAGATTGCCCACTGGTTTTTATACGCAACAAAGCCTTCATACGCACAATTCAATGATCAGTTGGGCTGGCCGCCAAAGGGGATAATCGTTTTAAAAACTATTATTTTGCTCCAAAACTGAAACACATTTGCGTTTTTCCTGGCAAAATTTATTAATCCGTACCTCAAAAAAGGGCAAGAATGTTTCCTTGCATTTAGTCTTTTGAGATAGATCGGAGATCTTCCATGGATTTGTATAGTTCAATAAATACTATCAACTGGGATTGAAGCTGAAAAGAATGAACTTCTTCTGAACTTTCATTTTCCGTAGACCAAACGGTGCAATTTAGAATTCCTGTGACAGGCAACAGGATACAATCGCCATAATCGGACTTTGTTTTGGCGTTAGAGGTTACACGATCACTACCAATCAACTTTCCGTAGCGTTCCCGGAAGGAATCAATAATAAATTTGATTATGTAGTCTGTATGATCTTACAGATGATAATTTTCTCTTGAATAACAATTCAGTTTTTGCCCTTGATACAATGGCTTTCTACCCAGGTCATTATTTCAATCGAATGAATCAACGAACAACTTCAGATTTGGCAATTCATGTATGAAAGTATGTGTTTTTCTCTCTTCAACAGTCGCTAATAGTTTGACTTGGTGGATTCGACTGCACCTGTAATAATAAAAAATGTTTTGCCTCGGATAACACATCCATAAAGAATCCATACCCCCGGAGCACCTTTTCATCCACTAGTTTTGTTAGCTTTCCATAAAGTGTTGTGTGATTGGCGAATTTGGAAGTCGTTGCTATGACTTCATTCAAATAACGAACATGGAAGCCAAGTTTTTAAACCAGGTAACCCAGTGTACGAAATTCGAGGTCAATGCACTTTGTGTCGAGACCTTTCGGAGGTTTTACCCTTGCACCATAGAGTTCACATTCCTCTTTAAGTTCTTTGTACAAACTTTTTAGTCATCGGTGTTTTTACAAAGAGTTTGAAAACAAGTAATATTAATGTCTCAGAGATATGTTCACTGGCTGTGAATCCATTTAACCCATCCTTCAAAAACAATTCCAACCGATAGCTGAAGCATCAAAAGAAAGACAACCTTAGATAACCATCCTAGAACAGTTTCATCAATCTCAACTTTGAACCACTGTTTACGGACACATCTGACAAAAAGTCCCCATTTCTCAAGAAAAGATTCCAAATCGTGGTGTTTGAAGGCTGTAGCAATAGCTTCGTTCAGTCCTAGTCCATCTTGACTGAAATCAGGGGCTTAAATTTTAAAATATTTCATTGAAGTTTGATGTGTTTTGAGATTCATGAACGCGACGTAGCGAATATGCCTTCTTCTTTCGTAACAGTCCTGTTTGTTAAACTGTTACATAAAACAGAGATAAAGTTTACTATTTCAAATCTTCTCTTCAAATCGTCAGAGAACAAATGGTTTGCAATGTTTATTATAACGTTTTCACAGGCAATTTAATTTTCATAAACACCGGCACAGTAAAACAAACACCACGTTGTTCCTCTAACTTGAGTTGATGTTAAAAAATTTGTTAATTGTAGTCCTTCCAAGGAATTAAGGGGCCATAATGAAAATAAGGTCTTCATGATCTGTATTATGCTACCCCTGCCACCGTTTCTCTAGATTACCGTCCCGCCTGTTTGTTTCGTTTTTTTTTGTTTCTGTTTAGTCTTATTTTTTAACTATTTTGGATAACATCATGTATTAGGTTTTTACCATTTACCTTTGAACATTTGTATTTTTTTGTTAGTGGCGAATAAATGNTTACTGTTTAGTCTTATTTTTTAACTATTTTGGTTTACATCATTTATTAGGTTTTTACCATTTACCTTTGAACATTTGTATTTTTTTGTTAGTGGCGAATAAATGCATACATACATACATACATACATACATACATACATACATACATACATACATACATACATACAATTATGAAAAGCTATTCCATCCAATTTGGTGACAGTTGTACAATGTCTGTTGTTCATTTGTTGTAGATTTCTCACAATAGCAGAATCTGTTAGTGTTTTTGGCACCACTTTTCAATTAGACAATAAAGCTCCTTTCTGTCTTTGTGTTTGTATGTTTTTTTCCATGTTTTTATCAAGAGGACAAGACGTGTTATGAACCTTGATGACAGAAAGCTGGTAGTTCGTGCTGCCGACCACAAAGTTTCCAGCAGAAACCACATTAGAATTCTCAGGTGGCCAACAACAGACTTTGCAGAGTCTTTTTTCATCTGGTGTAATTTCCATCCAGTAAAATGCCTCCTTCCATCGAGCTCAAGGTTTATCAGACAGAAATGACGAGAGCATGGTCACTAAAACACAAAGTAAATCTTCATTACTTAAAATGCAATGATGCAACAAACTCGTCTCAGGTCATAAATAAACATTTTACGAGATATGGTGCAAAGGAAATCAAGATTAAGTAACAAGCGCCGGAAGGAACAAACGATTAAAGCAAGCAAAGTTCAATTTACAAATGCTGAAACAGAACAAACAATGGCCATATTTGTCAATGCAGACAGTGACTGATGTAACTGTCAATTGAACTGACTGTGTAAAACTTGCCTTAGTACTTGATATTTGATTACTTTGCTTTTTATTTTGAGTTCTTGTGAATAAATAATCTTCAGAATTTAAGGTCTAAGGTTACAGGGGGATTAATTAATACATAAACC
The DNA here is from genome assembly GCA_003991215.1 of Morbakka virulenta. Classification (NCBI taxonomy): domain Eukaryota; kingdom Metazoa; phylum Cnidaria; class Cubozoa; order Carybdeida; family Carukiidae; genus Morbakka; species Morbakka virulenta. The sequence goes on from RDPX01000331.1 coordinate 797,395, forward strand.
GAGTTGTGTCCTAATATACTCACTTGATGCTTAGCTCAGAAACCTTCCACAACCAGTAACCAAACTTTACAACTGACACCAGGTTTTCTCCACAGCATATTCCGTTTCGTATATATATATATATATATAAATTGTGTATGTGTGTGTTTGTGCATTGTCCTTTTACTTGAATATACAAATAAGCCTTATATACAAATAATTCTGTCAAGAATTGGCCAGAAAGGGTTCAAAAATGCTTCATGCAGAAACTGTCTATTCATTAGTAAGGGGCAAGCTCGAAAAAAAGGTGTCTGGCAAGGGTTGAAAAAATTTGATGGAGAAATATACTGTCTAGATATAGAAGCTTTATCATATTCTCGATCGTAAGGTTTTCTAATTTATGTTTCGAGTGATACTGCTCCTATTATCAAGCAACTAGAAGTGAATAGTTACAGCTATCTCATATTTATACTTTGCTCATCTCTGTGGTGACAGCGGTTGAATTGTTCTCTGACAAGCAGCAGTTCGTCCCATAAAGGTAAACAGAATCCTAGAAATCGTCTGACCAGCAAATGCCTGATAATGAGGCAATATTTTCTCAAATGCACTAAATAAATGTTATAAAAATCTAAAATAATTTACTTCTGCACTTTACAATCTTACAGTAACTTTAGATCCCTGCTCTCCTATCGTCTTCCCCATAAAAGAGAAACTCTCCAATTATTATCAAAAGATCTATCTGCTTATGCGTTTCTCTATTATGATATTTTGAACCCTAGATTGTAAATAGAATGGATGATTAAACAGAATGGGTGATTCAATGCTGAAATTGAGTGTCGCGTACCATAAAATTGTTCTGTTCGTCACAGTTGACTATCAGTGACTCATCGTTGCTTCGTATTCCAAATCTATGGCGTCTATCACTCATTTTAATTGCTTTTTACTGTTACTTCAGTAGTACTGAGGAAAACATATTATACTTGCTAATGGGTGTGGATATTGTTAGAATTTTTTGTTCTCAAAATGATTGATACCAGCACAGAGGTCCTATCGCTAAAAAGCTCATAAATGTTTGTTGAGATAAATCGGAACCATGACAACAACCACGTAATCTTCAAACCCTCAAAAAACTAATACCTTTTATCCTTTATGGGCGATTTTGGTTTTGTGAACAAAAAATACGCCAGGCCTCCAATGAAAAATTTATAGACGATACAAAATAAGATCGATGATAAAAACACCCAATTATCAGCTATTTAGGTCAACACAAGTGACTCAAATAAAAAGTGATAAACAACCAAATTCTGTTGACAATTTATCGTTCAGAAATAGTAGATTTTTGAAACTTTGCAAAATACTATTACTATTAGGTCCAGCCGGTTCTAGTTAATATATTTTCGTTTAACATTTTATTTTTATTACAGCTTTTTGTAAGTTGTTTTTCCTATTTTTATCAAAAGTCAGGGCACAGACCAAAATAAATTGTTAATGTTTCCTCTACTCAGTTAAATATGTACAAAACTCTTTAAGATTAATCGACCTCTTAATGTATATACTTTGATATATATATATATATATGTGTGTGTGTGTATATATGTGTGTGTCTATGTGTGTGTGTCTCTGTGTGTTTGTTTGTGTGTGTGTGTTTGATAAGTTGGACCAAGTGGCGGTTTTCTTAAAATGTATGTGGGGGAAAACGAGGAAATGAATGAGTTTACAGCTGGCTTGTGAAGAGCTAAGGGATTGGGGTCTCTTGAAATCCTACATAAATATTGGCTGTTTCCAAGATGTCTTCCCAGAAACATCTAAATAATGCATTAAATAGATGTATGAATTCAATATTCTAAATATGACTATGTCATCTGGGCACATTTTAAACTTTTTAGTACACTAGTCCCATTTACTTGTAATTAAAAATAAATTGGTTTGTTTGTCTGTTTTGTTTCGTTTGCCTCGGGTTTCCTTGTGTTTAACCAAGGGCAGGCAAACTTTCTAGAGAGTGGGCCAGATCATTTCAAAAATTTTTCTTCACGCGGGCCAAAGGTAATAAGAAAAGCGAGAGTGATAATGATAAATAACAACGATAAATTTGGAGCAATTAGATTACATTTTGTAGATTTGGTTAAACGTAACCAAACTATACTAAACTAAACTTAACTAAACAGAACTCACAAATTAACGAAGAATAGTAATATTTACAATGCTAAAAGCTAGTTTTTTAGTCTCATGTCTCAGTATTCCTTGTGAGATGTCTGGTATTGTTTTTCGCTGACTAGTTTGTTGATGTCAGGTCTGACAGAAGAGGGCGAAATCCTTAACTGGCTTTTCAAATTAGGGTCTGACAGCTGAGCCCTGTACTTTGCCTTCACGTGCTTCATTTGGGAAAAAATTGTTCGCAGTGGTAAGTGCTCCGGAAGTAGCTCACACACCTTGTTGCCAATTTTTTTATGTTGGTCAAACCCTCTTCCTTTGCTACATGCAGCTGATAAAAGCGGAGCAGTCTGACTTCTGAATGAGCATTTTTTAGTTCAAAATTGCTTTTGCATGTCAAGAAGTTCGAGTTGGAATTTACTTTAATAATCGTTTATGTTTACTCTGAATGGATCAGCAAATAATTGAAATTGGTTTTCGTTCATCCTAAAATCTTGAAATCGGGATTCGAATTCTGTTGATAACACTTTTATGCAGTGTGCGTATTTTTCAAATTTCACTTGGGAAATTTTCACTCGAGATGTTAAAAGCTCAAAATGAGATGTGTACTTTGTACTGAGCTGTTCCAAAAATAACTTCAGTTTTCTTTCATAGGCCAAAACATGCTGAAACACTTTGTCACATAGCTGATCTTTGCCTTGAAGCTTGTTATTAAAGTCAGAGATATGACATGTCAAATCTGTTAAAAATGCAAGGTCATTGAGCCAGTTATCATGGGTAAAAAACGAAATGTCCTGCTCTTCTCCAACCACAAATTCACAAAATTTTTCTCCCAACAGCCAGAATCGTTTCAGCGTTGCTGATCGACTTAGACAAGGAACATTAGAAAAGAAAACAACATCCCCAAATTCTATTCCCAAATCATTCAATATTTCCTTAAATTGGCGGTAGTTATGAGCATGAGATAGAATGAAATTTACAGCATTAACAACAGGTTTCATGACATCTTCAAAACCAAGAACTTTGCAGCACAAATGTTCTTGATGAATGATACCGTGGTTGACCAGCACAACGCATGCATCTAAGTTCATTTCTTCTAAAAAGATTTTTATGAAACCTTTATGCTTACCAACCATCTAAGGTGCACCATCAGTGGTTATTCCACATAGTTTCGAGTTTGTATTGATTAAAGAGAGTTAGCACTTTATCTGCAACATCTCTTCCAGTTGTTGTCCCTTTCAAATGACACATATCGAGGAGTTCCTCTTTCACCTCGAATTCGTTTGTAACAACTCGAAAAAATACAGCGAGTTGTGCTGTGTCTGTAATATCTATGCTTTCATCGAGTGCAATACTAAAAGCAGCGCACTGTCCGACCAGCTCTTCCAATTAGTTTTCAATATTCAAGTTTATTTCTTCTGTAGATTCTTCTTGTGACAGTGCGTCGAGAGAGGCTGATGCTTTCGATATCGTTTTTCTTTTCTGGGCAAACTTCATCGACAAAAATTGTCAAGCAATCCTTTACGAACTCTCCGGCACTGAACGACTTTCCTTTTGATGCAATCAGTTTTCCAATCTTAAAACGTACTTTAATTGATGCCTCTGTATCTTTTTTTTTTCGCCGAAGCAAAAACGCTTTGCTGGGTTTCGATGGGTCTTTTGAGGCTTAGATACTTCTCCTTTCTTATCTGGTTTTTATACTTGTCAAACTGTGTTGCATGTTTCGTCTGATAATGTCTCTTTAAGTTGTACTCTTTTATAACGGCAATGGTTTCACTGCATATCAAACATAGAATATTGTTGTTTCTTTCTACTGCAAAATAATCTGTCCCCCAGCTTTTGTTGAACACACGACACTTAGTGTCAATTTTACGCTTTTTGGCATCCGTTACTCTTATAATCTCTCAAACAACACTTATATATAATAGAATCACGAGATTATCTTTCTTTGCAAAAATTGCGAGATGAAGTCACAGAATAGAACTCTGATGAAGTTTAATTCTGTGCAGACGATTTTTTTATTATGCTTTCTAGAAAGGAAATACAGAAATTTCTACCATTGAACGTAACAGACTAAGACCCCGTTTACACGACAACGGTGCGATGCGTATCACATTGCCAAAACAATTTTGTTCAAAACGCGCCTTCTTCAAATATAGAGAGAAAGAAACAAAACAATTATGTAAATTAACCTTGTTGTTAGTATGGCCGTCCTCGCTGCGAAAGTGGAATGAAACCACACTGGTGAAAAATCGCACTGTTGTGGCTACCGAAGTGTGCCTCACAGTTATCCAAGTAAAAAAGTTTTTCCTGAATCTCAAGTTCGACAAAGCTATATGTTTCATTAAATACATTCAATATCTGCAACCTCTATTATATTTGGTAACAAAAAATTGAATAATTTTATGGCCTCGTGGGCCATGAAAATTCTTCTCGCAGGCCGGATTGTGGCCCGCGGTAGGTTGTCCACCCCTGTGTTTAACTGTGAGTTTGTCGGTATTGTTTCGTTTGCCTGTTTTGTTTAATTTGCATCGGATTTCCTTGTGTTTTTACTGTGGGTTTCGTTTGTCGGTATTGTTTCGTTTGTCTGTTTTATTTCGTGTACATCGGGTTTCGTTGTGTTTAACTGTGAGTACAAATACAGTTGTTGTTGCTGTCTTAAAATGTTGTTCCTGTCAATTATTTTTGCTGTGTGCTAATCCACCTGAGTTTTACATTTGTATGGCTGTATTTTTAAAAGTGAGATACCGTGAATGTCGTATTTGGTCCTCGTGTTCTAGTCAGCGCATTCTCGAATTAGCACACCAACCTTTCCATGAAAGGATTGCCATACCTAACCTAATGTTAGTCATCATCCTGATTACAAGTTAAGTTATATATTACATTAAAATGAGCTAAAGTAGTAAGATGTTTTGTATACATATGGGGAAACAAAGACCTTACCTGAAGCAAATAAACTGGGCCTTTTCTTAAGTCAGCAATTGTTCTCGAATAAAAGTGAAAATGTAATAGGAACTATTTAGTTTTTTAAAAATATCGTATGATTAATGCACTGTCTTTCTACTTCAGTATACTAATGAGACTAATTTAAATCTTACCCTACTAAATTCCAGAAACATTATATCACTATTCGACCAAAGAGTTTCCTCTAATTAACGCCTTTGTTCAAAACAGGAATTTTTTATTTGCGTCAGGGTCTCAATTCAATCCCATACTTATTTTTCTGATGGTAAACCGGTAAATCAATCTGAATATATAATCCACCTTTTTCACCGATTAAATAGAAAATTGTGACCTAATACAAAGCTGAAAATAGATATAGAAGGAAAATAAGTAAAGAGACAGTGACCCTTTTTGGCAATTTTATGAATAAAGAATGTATTTCCTAACACCATTCCAAGAGAAAGAAACCACAGAGTTTTAAAGATGAAAGTCAGAATAAAACAACTGATTTTCTTGTGTCACATTTTAAGTAAAGAAGGATTAAAAGATAGGGAAGCATTCCGCAGAAACCAGGTCAGGTGTGGCAGAGGGAAAAAAATAATTTTTTTTCTAGATGGCTAGAAACGAGGTCCAACACAGAACAAAATAGGCATACACACACACACACACACAAACACAAACACACACACAAACACAAACACACAAACACACACACACACACACACACACATATATATATATATATATATATATATATATATATATATATATATATGTATATTTGTGTATGTGTATATAACCATTTTACTTGAATGTAAAAATTGGCCTCTTGAAATTTTGAAATATTATATTGGAGCCTCCACTCAAATTTTACTTTCAAAATTTGCTCTCCTTTCGCATTAGAGGGTCCCTTCAAGCACGAGTTTCAAATTGGGGTGCTAATGTTTTTATACGGTAAACCAAATTCTAATAGAGGAGCCATTAACTTCATCATATTTGAAACGTTGGTAAAGACTAATTTGTTTTGAATTACAGGATAAGACAAGTCAGAGTTCTTTTGGTATGTAGCGTCATGTTTTAACAATTTCTTATTGTCACTGAAAGTCTAAATGAATGAAATTTCTTAAAGCATACTATTTTCATTTTACCTGGGGTTCAATGTACACCTAACTTATTTCCTCGATTAAGCGCTCAAAGCATATTCCAAATTAAGGGTCTGACGTAGGGTATGGGGCTAGTTTAAGAAATCAAGAGGGTGCTTTCCAAAAATTCATAAGACAGATATTTTATGTTTTAGATAATTGTATTTGTAAGGAAGTTAATTCATTTATTCTATTATTTATTTTTTTAACAGTATGTATATAAGATTCCAACTCAGTTTAAGATAACTTACTATCTTGTTGGTAACTTGTTGGTCCCGTAATCACATCAAACATTGCTTTTTTATACACGTATTATCATCTCTTTTAAAACGTTCTAAGCAGTGTTGACGTGAAAGATACATATTAGTTAGTGTAAGGAAAAAGGGGGAGTAGGGATTCAGTCATAATAAGCGCTGTTTAATGACAGTTATAGTTTAAAAGGGAGGGTCGTTAGAAAAAGGAATGCCTGGGTAACAGCGCTTATCCCCGGGTCGAAGTGTAATCGAAAAATTATGATTTTTATAAAAGTGTGTAATGTAGTATTTCCCTAAAAATGCAATTAGTTGTTGCGAAAAGGTAATAATAAAGGATTTTATGATTTACACAACACGTATCTTTATAACAAACTCACAAAATATACAGCTTTGAGACCCATATTAGGTTAACTTAATCCTTCTAATCCCCACTGTTCCATAATAACTCCGGCCAACACTTACTTACCGTCCTAATCCCTATATATCCCTACTAACCCCCTAACCACGTATCACCCCCTGCTAGCTCTACTAATTCTCATCAACCTCTGCACACATTTCTAAACCAAAAAGTCTCTGCTAACTGATTATAACGCTAACTAACCCCTTCAAACCCTAGTGTCTAAAGAACTTCACCATTTTATTACTTAAGGAAAATTTTTTTAGTGGTAATTTTGATTTTTACCGGTTTTGGGGATTGTGTGTGTGTGTGTGTGAGGGGGGGGGCGTGACTGGAAGTTACCAAAAGCAACATTTCCTGTTAACATATTTCAAGGACTTTCCAACGATTATTGTATACATCTCTACCATTTCTTTGGTTTTAACGTCATTTTCCCCCAGTAACTTGGGCTCAGACGGTGCCTTCATAGGGACTTGGATTTGGCAGTAAGGAATTTCTTTGTCTTAAATTGGGCCCGAAATATGTCAAACACACAAATCTTAGACTAATTATAATATAGGTTTTACACAAATTCAAAGCAAGCCAGAATACCTAGAGATTTTGCTAAGATAGAGCTAAATTTTGGTGTTCTTAAAAGAAAAAGTGCTACTTAAGAGGAATCAGTTAAGGTCATCTTATACTTTGATAAAAAATAAATATTTGTGTTGTTTTATTAGAAGCAGAATATGCATTCAGACAGTTATATTCTGGGATTACCATAGCAAGTCAACAAACACCTTTAAATAAGGATTATTTATACTGCAAGATGAGTAAAGAAAAAAGTAAGCAAAGAACTCTCACCGAATATCGTTTACGGTCTTTGAAAAATGACCAATCTTGTTTGCTTAAAAATCAATACGAAACCCTTTCAGTAATGGATAAACACAATTATTTTCTTAGCAGAAAAGGGCAAGGGGATCAAGTCCAAATCTTTGACGGACGTTATTTAACAACAAAAGACTTTAAAATCCCAGCAGTGATACGGCATCAAAAGTAAACTGACAAACATTCTGAAAAAAAGATAGCAAGAGAGTTCTGTATTTTACTTTAGAAAGGTACTATTCCTGGGAAATGAAGACGCAGGACATCTTACCTACAGAAGGGTTGGCATAATTCAAACAACACGCTTACAAACCTTACGTAGACATGAGTATGCCAGTCAGGCAGGTGACCCTGCTGTCTTCCTGCCACTGGGCTAGCAGGGGCAGCAAGAACACCCGGGGCAGTACATTCAGCAGTAAATATTGCAATCCCTATTGGTGAAAATAAAAAAACAACAGAAGGTAGCTTAATGGCTCAAAAAGTTTTGGTGCACAATAAGTATTGATTTTTGGGGGTGGTACGTGTAGGTGTAGTGAATTGTTGCCATGCCCTTAATGAAAAACATTCATTGTTATGTAGGAAGTTTGCAGAAGGAGACAAAGAGATTGACATTTTTTGGATCAGACGTCTTGGTATCATTCTTAAAAATTTGAACAACGTTATATACTTTCCTGCAACATGGAAAAAACATTAAATAAGACGTACAAAGTATGGTAACAAATTTTTACTCTGATTTATGCAAGCAGAAAATACATGAAGTGATACATTCAAATCATTCATGGGAGAGATAGTAGCAAACATACGTGCAAAGAGAATGGTTCTTTCTGCAAAAGGGACAAAGAATCTGACTACTTCAAAACTGGAGGCACAACAGGATTAACACGATTCCTGCAAATCTTTCTTAAGTCATGGCTTTAAGGTCTCTGTGAAGAGGAGAGTTCTTAGAATGGCATTACTCATTTTATACAGCCCACAGGAACATATGGGGGCAGTAAGTCGTAACAGGCGGTTTTTCAGGCATTGTTTCTTCAGCTTTTGTCGCTGTTACCAGCTCACTTTGTTGCATTTCATGTGAACCGTTTGAGCTAAAGACAGTTCAAAGACTTTGCGAACACGACTTGTCGCTGGTTTTTGGTTCATTATTTTCCATAAGTAAGTCTGCTTCTAAAAAGGTTGGTGCTTTGTTTCGTTCTAAAACAAACCTTAATTCTGAGGCCATTTTATATCTTTTTAAATAATAGCCAATTTTGCATGGAGTGCTCTTGTCACAACTGGACGGATGACCCCTTATCTCACCTTGGTGATTTTGATCGAGTTCAGAGACGTATTTGTAAATAAATATGTCCAGGTCTTGCTGCTGCTCCTAAACTTTTGTCTCATTGACAAAATGTTGCTCACCTTAGTCGTTTCTGTAGGCATTATCAGTTTTCCTTGCTGGTACCAGCTCATTTTTTTCCATCCCATGTGACCCGGTTTTTTTAAAGTCTTCATTCTCATGCATTTGCTGTCCCTCGCTGTAATCAACCGTTCTACAAATGGAGTTTATTTCCTTAGAACGCTACAACGAGGAACTCTTTTGCTTCTGAGTCCTTTCCTCCATCCTATGTTTCATTTATTTTAAAGTCTGGTAAACTTTTATCTCTTAACTTACCCGTTTTTTCTTTTCTTTTCACAGTTCCATACACATAGTGGCTTTATGCCTTGTATGATATTTAACCATAAAAGGCTATTGTTGTTGTAATAATTTTATCTTTAAATGTAGATATTTTTCCTCCGATAGTTAGCTTGTTTACGAACACAGGATGGATGATGACATAAGAAGATTTTTAAAGGTAAGGGAAATAACAGAGAAAGCAAGAGAAGCAAGGTTAAGATGGTATGGACATGTAATGAGGAGAGAAAATGACAATATTCTGAAGGGAGTATGGCAGGCACCAGTGACCGGAAGGAGGAGTAGAGGACGACAAAAGCTCAGATTGAGGGACGTCATAGAACCAGACATGAAAGAGGTGGGAGCCAGAGAAGGAGATTTGGAAGATCTAGTCAAGTGGAAAAAAGGTGTCGAGCGGTCGACCTGACAAACGTCGGATGAAGGCCGAAGAAGAAGAAGAAGAAGTTAGGTTGTGTAACGTTGGCTTCTGATTGCTTTCCTCTATTACATGATGTTTTTAAGTGTAAAGTCAATTCTTGTTTTCTGCCTTAACGTATTTTTTCTGTCTTTTTTCACAGTTTTATACTTTGTAGCTTTATACCTTGTCTGCTTCTCATCATTAAAAAATAACGAGGATAATGATAAGGATAACAATAAAAAGGATAATTATGTAAAACTAATGTAAAAGGCGTCGAAAAAAGATCGCGGCTAAAAATACAAGAATATGCAATTTGACGTTTCTATATTTGTTTCTATTTTCTAATCCTATAAAAACGAAGATCACTCCTTTGACTCTCCACGTAGATTCTTCGAACCCCAGTATCAACATACAATTGGAAAAGTAATAACTGACGTCGACTATACTTCCACAAGGCACTTCACAGTCTTTCACAACAATTGTGAGTTCTTTGATGCAAAAAAATGTAATAGATTCCCACAAGTGCTTTCACAAGGCACTTAAACTAAGGGCTCTTCTCCTGACCTTAATTTAACATCACATAACTGTTTCTCTCGAGAATAATTCCACAAGTTGACTAAATACAAAACTAAAACTTGAATTGTTTCCTTCTTAAACATACTTCTCCTGTCTAATACACTAATTGACTCCTTCTTACAATGACAAATACTACCGTTTCATACAATAATTATTATTTCTTTCTCTAGATACCAAGCCCATTATGAGCGTAAATTGTCCTGAGTTTTCACTTCCTGCGATCTCTTGTTGCTACAAGAGATCGCAGAAAGTGTGCAGGAAGTGATGCATAAGGATGTAATAATGCATTTGGTTTCATTGCATAATCTTTTTCCATGGACAGTAACAACTTTTGCCTCTGTCTTTTTCTAGTTTTCTTGGCTTGCATCATTCCTATCAATATGATTTGTTTCAACTCCTTTTTTCATATCCCATGACCTATAAAATTTCTTTGCCTTTCTCTAATGTCTGTCCACAAAAATCATGTTGTCTTTCTCATCTAAAGTACTTCTTTGGTTGCATGTCGCATCCAAGATATTTCTAACTTTCGTCTGGAAAGCCACACTTCTGCAGCTTCTATTTGTTTTTTCATTGTAGAGGATACTGTTCAGAATGCAGAAGTACATGTGAGGATTGGAATTATGTAACATTGTGGAATTCTTATTCTTGCTTTTACATCAATTTTTGTATTGATCAATTGTTTTTCATTTTTATCAATGTATCTTTTGCCATGCATCCACCTTTTGATAGACCTGTGATAATGTCTACAGGTATTCTTCTACCAAGATAGTTAAAACCGTTTACTTCCTTTGTGAGTTTTGTTTCTATTTTGAGTTTACATGGTAATGCCACTTGTTGTGTGAGGTAACCATTCATTCTGTCTTTGTTGCAGTTTACAGAGAACCAATTTTGAGTGCTCCCTTGCACTACTTTGTCTAGTATTTTCTGTAATTTGCCTTCGGTGGGTGATATGAGAACAGGGTCATCTACATATTTAAATTTAGTTATATTCTTTTCATTTACAGCAATAACTTCAGGAGCTTGTGTTTGCCTGAAAATCAGCTTGCGATAAAAATTAAAGAGATCTTGGGAAAATACGAAACCTTGCCAAACTCCTCTTTCTATGCTTATGTATTGACTTAGCTGATCTTTCACTCCCACTGCTGTGTTTTGCTCCCAATACAGTTTCCTAATAATTCTGAGGTCCTCTCCATCTAATTCTAGTGATGTTAGTATCTCAATAATTTTTGTGCAGTACTTTGTCAAAAGGCTTGCAGTAATCTTTTATAGCATACTTACAGATCTTGTTGCATTTGATTTATTTGTTTTGCAGTTACTCTGAACATTTATTTTACACCGTTCAAGCAAAAACAGTAGTTTGCCGTTGCCTTTTGTAACAATAACTGGTATAATGGCTGTCGTCTTTCATGCCCGCTATTTTCACAATTATTTTCTGAATTTTTAATGCTGGTCTGCCGTTGGGCTTCGCTTTTTAACCCAGATTTTTGGTCTAATGTATTAGGAGAAGATATTTGACTTATATCTAGGGGTCTTGCAGGTGCTACCACCCCGGGTAAAAGTAGACTAGAAGTAGTGATAATTGCGGTGTAGTTCCATTCTCCTCCATACTATAAAAATCCCGAACCATAGCTATGTTACCGAATGCAGTTTTATGTGAGTACCCAGGAAATAATAATTATCTACGTAGAAAATGCAGCGTTTATTTTCCTAAACAGGCATTGAAAATAAAAGCGTGTGGTAGACAAAGGGTTACCTGACGCACAGTAACAAAAAAATAAAGATACTAACATGGCAGAAAGCAAATATGAAATGGAAGAAAACATTGATAAAAGGTTTATTTAATGAGTAGAAAAAATACTAGTGTTCGAGAATAGCAGTATCACAATAATTTAAACTGCTAATTTTTAATCTTAATCTTTTTTACCATATTCTATTTGATTTTTATAAAGATAAATGATTCTATTACTTGTTTGACCATCACATCTGAAACCTCACAGAAACAATGTAGATTTATAAAGATTATATGGCTCAACTAGAGTAATTGTTATAAGATGCATTCTTAATTGCGTACAATTTTTATTGACCCCGTCCTTCAGAGAGTAAATAAAAGCGGGCTACATAAGCAGGTGTTTGTCCACCTGCTATCACCCAATCCACCTGCTCCTCACCAAAACTAGATGTCATGTTTGTATCTTCAAAGGCTCTGCAAGCGGCGTAATTCAAAAATAACGTAGGTGAGCACTTGATAAAGATACAGGATATAACCAAGTCTAATTAGTTCAGAAAAAAACCCCAACACACATTAAAATATCATTTTTATTTACAAGGGGGTGGTCATGGCTGACAAACATATCCGATTTACAGTGAAGAAAACAGAAAGTACAGATACTGATAGTGGAAAAATAACACCAGATGATGTTAATGTTAGAATATTAGATAACCCTCTTGTTGGTAAGTACTATAACATTTTCACAAGGCTCAGTTGTGTTGTTTTGGTGAATTTTTGTGTGGGAGTTTTGACATAATGGGCCATTTTTATTTTTTTGAACGCCTATTGAAATTAATTAACAGTGAAGTCCCACCCGCGAAATTCAAATCAATGCTGTTAACTCACATTTGGCGCATTTTACTTAACTTCGAGATGATTTTTTTTACCACTTAGTATTCATTTGTATGTGTATAGGTTTATAAATTTCATTAAAATATTTCAATTTTGCTTTGTAATTAGCTGATGCAGGGAAATTAAATGGCGATAGCATTGACAATGTTGATACTGGCACCCATTTGTTAAATGAACACAGTGACGAAGGAGACGACAGTCATGGAAATTTAGCCTTATACGAGGTTAGTTGTGCTATTTATATCAAGTGTATAGCTCTAAAGTAACAAAATATCATTAAAAAGGACTTGATACTTCCTAAATGCCATAATTTTTGTAGTTAATCAGTCAAATAGGTGATTGATTTATCTTCATTGCGAACAAATTTGGAACAAGACCATCGTAACACCTCTAGAAAAATTGCTTATAATTTACTAATATATGTCCACATCCCATATTATTTTATATCACTCGAGTTCTGGCTTGTTAAGGAGCATGAATAAGTAATCTTAAATACCGTTTGACTACCGTAGGATTAAATATTAGTCAATTAATAGTACGTACCGACCAGACAGCAAGAAACAAGGCATTTTCTGATTGCAAATGGAGTGTCAAAACGTGGACCAAAAATCAACCATTGTGAACCCAACAGGAGTTGGTGTTAAAATAAACGTTACGGTTAACCTGACTCTTAGTGCAAGTTTTTTTCACCACTACTCTATAACTGTATTGTCTTTAATAACCTTAACGCCTTATTTTTTCATATCATTTTTTTTGCTCGATGATTTCTTGTTTTCTTGTGGTTCTTTCCTTCGGTCTGCTTTTTACCCATACAATTAATTTCCAGTTGGCAAATGCCAGGTCAAACTTAGATGGAGATGTAACACTAATTGGCTGATATTTAATTGTATGATTGTCAAACAACGTTCAATTTGAAGTATTAATGCCACTTATCACACTGGAATTTGAATGACACTGAATTATTTTGGGGGTGTAGTTGTATCATCGTCATTATCAGATTATCTGACTACTAGCCTGCTCTCGCATGACTTTTTCAAGGTTACTCCATTGTCAGTGTCATCCAACACCATTATCTTCTTCTTTCCTCTTGGTCTTTTCCCTTCCATTCTACCTTTCAGGACTGTTCGTAACAAGCCGTCATGCCTTACAATATCGCTTCTTTCTCTTTCTGATCACTTCCAGTTACTTGCTTTTTCGGTCCATTTTACTTTCACCATTTATTTCCACAACCACATCTCCAAATGCCTCTGGCCTTTCAATGTCTGGTTTCCACAGGGTCCAGTTTTCAGATGTATACATCACAATACTCCATATTAGGGCCTTCACCAATTTCTTTTTCAATTCCTTGCAAATTCCATCATTCAACACTGATTTTAATTCGTGGAATGTGTCTTGGCCATTCTAATTCAGGTGTGAATGCCTTTTTCTGGATACCCGTTCCCTGAAATCATACTCCCCTGATACTTAAAATACCCTCCACCTTATCCTCTCCAGAGATCGCGATTTTCACATTTCCCTGTTTTCTTCCTATCTTCATTACGTCTTCTTGATGTTTATTCTCATCCCATATCTCTTGATGTTTTCTTGCGGCCACAATTGGTTGCAATCCGCCCTCAGTGTTGAATATCAGGGAGTTATTAGTAATTACCTAATTGCCATTCCTTGTTCACTTGGACTTGTTTACATCACAAAAATTTTATTAATTTGGAATACAGTATGTCGGAGATAACGATTTAGGTTTTATCAGATAATTGAATGAAATATTGTTAACTCAAGTTTGGTGAAAAAGTTTCATAGTGAAAGCAGATCCTCGTGTTCACTTTTAATTAATATCTTTAATATATATATATAAATAAATAAATAAAAGAACCCATTAGTAAAGCAGGACCAACTAAAAGCAACATTTGTTATCCCTATCAGTTAGAAAAATAATACTATATTGATCATCATCGATCACTTGCCATTTTTAATGACCATATATATAAATATATTTTATTTCTTCATACCTATATACACAGTATATATATATAAATAAATATATATATATATATATATACTTTATATAAAATATATGTACAAATATATAAAAATATATATATATATAAATTTATATATTTCATATAAGTATTTTATATAAATTTTATATATATATAAATATAAATATATATATAAATATATAAATAAATAAATATACAAATATATATAAATATATATATATATTTATATTTATATAGTTTATATAAATATTTTATATAAATTTTATATATATATTTATATGTATATATACTTTGTATATAGGTATGAAGAAATAAAATATATTTATATATGTGGTCATTAAAAATGGCAAGTGATCGATGATGATCAATATAGTATACAGATAAAATGTATGCCATAAAGAGCCCTTTGGCTGAGTGGGTAGGGACGATTAAAAATTGTCCAAGATCATAAAACACAGTGAATACTGCTAAAATGTTTACAACAAATCCATTAACCAACAAACATTGAGTCCAATAGTCAACATTAAAACGAGGCTATTGCATGTACAAAGTCAAATTATTGTTGCTGAATAAATACAACACAAACGGTTTTTTTTATATTGTTACAAAAATGCTACCCAGGTATTCATTCACCCTCATTGTCTATAGCTCTATATCAGACCTGTGTGATGTAATTTTGTTTTAAATTGGTTAAACATAAATGGAAGCCAATTGCCTGTAGCAATCAAGGGCTCACATTGAAAATGGTGTTTTTATATAACTGTTGCTTGTTAAAAGTGTTTGCTTGAATTTTCTAGCATTTGTATTCAATTGTAACTTTGTCCTCTTACATTTTGGTTTTTACTTGTTTATTCTACCATGTAAATAACTTTGAAAAAATAAATTACACACATGGAGATATGCACACACACACACACCCACACACCCACACCCACACACAACTAAACACTTCTTGGGCAAAGAGGTGTTTAGTTATTTGTTTGAGAAAGAAGGACCCATGTGCTTAGTCATTAAGTATAAAGGTATGGAAAAGGAATTGTTTTTTGTGTTGGCATTTTGAAATAAGTTCTGATCTTTTGTTTAAGTTGGTTTTTGAAGTTTTATGTCATGATAAACATTTTTTCAGTGAGACAAAGGAGGCATCTTTTACTGTTGTTATTGTCAGCTGGAGCTGATTTAAGGATAGACCAAGGTGTTTGGTGTCATATTTACCATATCCTGGGCTCAGTTGGTGCCCTTAGAGGGACTTTGTTGTGGCAGTAAGGGGTTTCTGGGCAGGATTCCCTTCCCGATGCCAGCCAATGGATTTTTCCCTTTGCAAAGTTCCATATCTTTTTGCCCACTTGGGAAATTAAACCCAGAACCTCTAGGTTACAATGCAGCTGCACCAACCATTTATACATGCATATATATATATATCCCAATCTCTCTCTCCCCCTCCCTCTCTCCCACCCTCCCTCTTTCTCCCCCTCTCTTTGTATATAATATACATATAGTGCTTTAAATTTTTTATTTAATGTAGCTTGATAAGTGGAAACCTGAAACTTTGTTAAGATCTATTATCTCTATTCCAGAGGGGTGGGTGGTGGGGAGGTGGGAGTTGTTTTTACTGGAGCCTTAATAAGCCTCTAGTGAAGAGTGTTATCATTTATGATTATGACTTAGACAAATGAGGTTTTTCTAAGTCTAAACACCAAGAAACAATAGGGCATATAATTTTATTTGTTAGTAGGCCCCTATGCATTGGAACTTTATCAGCCCATCATCACAAAGGGACCGGTTGTTTTTACGAAGCTTTTGACAGTAACCCTTTCTCTATTCACTGTCATTAGCATAAAATACCTACCTAGTTTTTTATTTAGTTCAATGTCCAGCAGACAATTACCTCACTATTGGATTCATATACCTGCTAAAAAAGAATTTAAATGCTTAGACATATTTTTTTTTAAAATTCAAGAGACCAGATGATAATATAAGGACAGTTGAATAAGAAAGACTTTCAAAGACTGGTCAATAAAGTAATATGTGTTAATTGAAAGTAGCTGAGTTCTGAGTAACTGTCCCCAGACAATGCTCTTGGGGGCTTTGTTGTGGCAGTAAGAAATTTCTTGACTGGATCCCCTTGGATTACACCTGCAATATAATCCTGGTATTTAACTTTATTTTGTAACTTTGTTTTAAGGTTTTTTAGGGAACAATGTCTTAAGAAGTATAAGAAATTGTAAGGACCCTAACACTTCTTGAAAGGAATTATACAATTTTGAAAAGGTGTTATTTGGTCAAATTTAGGCTGCTTGCTAATATATTAGAAAGTTTTGTATGAAATATGGAAGAAATATTCATTAAATGTCACACTGCAGTGAATGTGGCAATTGAAAACAGGCTTGGAGGCAGAGTTTTGCCTTGGCAGGCCAGAATATTATGATTTTTCCATAAGTAGTTTCCCTCTTCCCATTCCTATTCAGATAGTGCCCTTCTAAAGCAATAGTACCACTGAAAAATTTTATGGCCAATTGCTCTTACTTATGGCAATCAATATTGGTTTCGAATCTTTAAAGGCTGAATGTCTTTTTCAGAAGAATGATATAGTTAATGTGCAGGAATTGATTATAGAAGCACCAAGCCTTTGCTCCTCTTAGATATTTTATGTTGAATTAATTAGGTTTGTTGATATTATGTTAACATTATTATTAAAAAAATTTTGTTTGATTTTTTTAATTGTAAAATAATGATATTTTTTATATTGAGGTATTTTTTGAGCTACAAGTTTTGTTACTTTGGCTGATCAAACACCATTACATCTTGCATTTGTTGTATTATTTGTCAGTCTCAGCATTGCATAGAGTAGAATAAAGTTTTACAACATGGTCTTTTTACATTATGATCTCTGTAAAAGGCTAAATGTTAGAAAGTTTGCAAACAGATAGTTCACATCATGTACATAGACAGAAACAGAAAGAATATACTCACAAATAGATAAAGTGTATCTTATGATATGTAATGTGTTGTGTCCTTATGATTTGCTGGGAAAGCTAAATACCTTATATTTTACATCTTCTGGTATTTGTATAATTAATAACTATATGCAGAATTATAGGGTTACCTAATATTTACATAGAACAAATAATTTTTAATGTCACTGTAATACTGATACTACTGATAATACAATCCATGGTATAATTATGGGGAATTGAATATTCTAGTGGTGTAAATGGCATGAAAGTGTAAACATAGGTATATAATTGCAGTGTCTTGATGGTATTGCAAAATACCTTTTTCTAATTCCATTACTGCCTATATTAACACCATAACATTAAAGTACATCAATCACAAAACACTTAAGAATTCAGTGCCATGATAATACTAATCAGCAAATCATACAGAAATGAACTGTTACATGTAAAATGTATGATTGTAGTTTGAGACTGGGTCATTGAAAGCCATAAATTGAAATGTACAAATAGGTCAATCCTCGAACCAGACAAATGTGATGAACATTGGATATATGGACAGATTTTAGCAAAAGATGGCCATTTATACACAATGAAAACACCAGACAACACTTTTTGTTTTATAAAATTAATACAATGGTAGCTGCTACACTGCCCATTTCACCCTTTGCCGACATCCCAATTGACATATATTCACCCTTACCAGTTTTAACAAACTTGAATGCTAAGTCCCATTCGATGTCCAGTTAAGGCTCTGAAATCTTTATAATCATCAGCCTTCACCAATTCGGTGCCCTTAGACACAACCTAAATAAAGTGTTTTCCTGCCAGACAGGTTGAAGAACTATGCTATTAATAAATGAGACAGCACTATCTATTTTATACCAAGGATATATCTATAATGCAGACAAGAATAGCAAATGATAAATTTAGCATTTAAATATTTACTTGAGACTTTATTTTATCTTTTTTTATTGGATAATAGATATTAAACTGAGTCAGGATCAGCCATAATGTTTTGCATTTGTTGTTTTATATGTTGGTTCTGGAATATCTAGATTGTGTTGTATAGTTGTGGTTTAGAAGTAAGGGAGAACTTATAGTTTGAAAGGATGTACATTTATAGCTAAATGTGTGTGTCTAACCCATGTCTGCCATGCTGGTTGTGTACTATTTTGTAGATTTCAATGTGTTTTTGTTAAGATATGAGTTGTAAAAGATGAATACCCCTCCTAAGTTTGGTTTACATACCCAATGCATTAGCTGTCATTGTTTGTTTCTGGGCTTTGTTTGCTCATAGGTTAGAGTTACCACACTTCATATGAAGGAAGTTAACATTAGGATATAGTTAGATTAAACATGACCACCACACATTTCTTCATTGGATAACTGCTTCACTAATTTTTTTTTACAAGTGTACATCATATATTATATTTCTATGTCAAATTATTAACATCATAGTTATTGGTTTATGACTACTTTGAAATTCTGTTGGAATTTTATAGCTACAAAAATTGATCAAGTAGGTTGATGTATTGAAGTGGCTTGATTTTTAATATTAACTGACAGCAGATGTGATAAAGAAATCAAGGAGAAATTTGAGGCCATTTTGAAAAATAGAAACATCACACAAACCTAAGAGTGTACAACTCATGTTACCTTAGTTTTTGATATAGGAAAGAAAATGTTAAATTATCTATAGGATGGTAAAAAACATGACATAGCAGAGATGTAGTTTTTGAGACAAATGCTTCATATGGCATGTATTATGTTACAGCATTTGACAATTTGTATAGTGTGTGGGGGGGGGGAGGGGGAGGGGGGAGAGCTTAACAAAGACACATATTTGGAATTTGGACAGCACTAATAGATGGGTACATTTGAAAAGATGGACTGTGTCACCCTTGTACAGATAATGCTTGATAAATTTGCTTGATAGAAAATAACTGCCTAGACCTGCAGTGGAAATTTGTAGAATATTGCCGTATTTACTATCTTAACCTCTTAAAACTAGAGTATATACCAGCAAAAGTTCTTTCATTAAAATGACTGCAAAAATCTATATTCATATTACATAAGTGTTTTAGGAAAATGAGGCTTTGTACTGGATCAGTTTTTTAGGCTGGAAGAACTGATCAGTTGAGACCAAGGGAAAATGGTGTGTTCTTTTTGTGACCTTAAGGAGTGTAAAAAGTTTTAAGATTGAATTTTGTTTTTGGCATGAATTTTTTTGAAGATACTTTATTATTAGTGAAATATAGAATATTTTACCTGTGTAGATTCTTACAATAAGTTTTGAAATTGGTGTATATGCAATTTAGGTTGATAATTTAGTTTACCTATCTTAAGTGACAATAAAAAGTGGATAGAAATGCTTGAAAAATCATGTTATCATTAATGTTTACATTTTTAAATGACTATCAAATACAGGAAGATCTTTATACAGAATATTGTATCAGATTAATACTTTAGTCAAAATGTATTACAGAAAAAATCCAGTTAATATGCAAAGGTTATAAATCATTAAAACTGATATGAATAATGACTAGAAGCAATATGTAATATCTTTGGCCAGAATTGCATTTCTGAACTTTACTGCCCGTACTTCATGCAAGGGGAACATGATGTAAGCAACTATGAAAGAATAATGGTAGCTTCTTGCCTTGTTGCTTACTACAATATGTAGCAAGCACCCTTTTGATTGAAAAAGTAAAGGTAATTTGAGGTGGGGTGCTCATTTTAGGGAAAATAGTACACCACTTACGTCTGTATGCAAAAGATTTCTGGTTCTACCATTTGTGTTGAAATGGACCTCTCAAACATACAAGAATTACTACCATGTTCCATCCATAGGATGTGGGTTGGATGACACAGTCTTCCATCTAAATCTATCTAGTGGAGTTATTATTGCATTAGGCCAGTTGAGACCAGTCCATTCGAAGAAATTACTTACCCATAATGTTTTTTGGATTTTCTCTTTCACTTCTTCACTTAATCTTTCCCATCATCAAAATTCTGTGTATGTTGTTTCTTCTAATCATATGCCCCACCAAAATTGTAATTTTTGTTTTTATGTGGTCTTCATTAGTTGCCAGTTGGTATTGGCACTTTTCAGCATTTTTCCATTTAATATTTTATTTGTCCATCATATCTTTAGCATTATACAATATACCCTCATTTCAAAAACCTCTAGACATTTGTACATAGCTGATGTTACTGTCCATGTTTCAGCACCATAATGTAATGTCGTCCAGATGTAAGGCCTTATACCACTTTTTCTTGTTTAAAAGAATATGTTCTTGTTTGTTAACATTAATCTTTAATTTTGCTAGAAGTGTAAGAAATAAAACACATACATGTACTGCTAAGAAATCCAAACAAAGGTTTCAAAAGTCAGTTTCCTCATGTCTTTCTTAGTGTATTTGATGCCATACATTGCTTTGTTGTACTGATAATCAATTGGTCAATTCTGATTTTACATACAGGTCAACAGATAACACTCTGGAGAACACAGGGGCTACTTATGAATATGAATAGGGTAATGGAGAGAAGTTTGATGTAATTTTTCAACCAAAGCAATGGATTAAAATCCAAAATTTAAATTTATTTTGTTATATAGGGGTAGATTAGATGCCAATAAACACAGTTAAAACTGTAAGTTGTTTTGTAAGTAATGAAATTAAGACTTTCAGACTGTTAAAATAAGATTGTGGACGAACAAGGTAAGGCAACAGCATTTAATTTTTAAACTTATTCGTAATTCTATTTCAACTGATTGTATACAAATAAAGACAACAGTTTTTTTATAAAATATAGGTATATTACTCTTGTGAAGACAAACAAAAATTCTTGTACATTAGGGAATTCCCAATAAATGTATCAACATAATAAAGGCCCTCTTTACCAGACCAACATGCACTGTGAAAACTGCCTCAGAAAGATCAGAGCAGTTTGATAACTTATCAGGAGTGAGACAGGGTTATATTATGTCTCTATTTTTGTTCATCATGTCAATTAACTTTGTTATGCAAAAAAGCATCTCCAATCCATAGTTTGGAATACCTTAGAGTAACAACCAACAGTTAACAGATCTAGATTTCACCAACAACATTGCCCTCATTGCAGCTGATGACCAACCAATTCAAGAAATGCCATTCAAACCCCAAAACAAGAGTAGAAAATTTGGACTTCTTGTTTACCAAACTAAAACCAAAATAATCTGCATTGGCATCAGTCGGAACCAACAAATAATCCTTAAGTAAACCTAACTGGAATCAGTAGACCAGTTTCCTTACCTTAGAAGTTGTCTCACAATGTGCAAACAGGTGTTAATTCCAGATTAGCCAAAGCTACCACAACCTTTCATAGATTGAGAAAAGTTTGAAGAAGGAAAGTTATATTGGCTATAGTCAAGTTACAGCTTTACATGTCATTAGTAGTGGCAACTACCATCTATGCCAATGAGACATTGAAAATCGTCATAAGAACGGAAAAATGGCCGGATGTGTTCCATCAATGCAACCTGCACAAAAATATTGGGCATAGGCAGGAGAGGACATATAACAAACGAGGAAGTGTTTGAAAGGTTAGACCAGAAACCACTACATTTGGATAGTGGGTGAGAAACAGGACCTGAAAGAGACATATACTCTGCTTACTACATATAAGACCTGCACTCCAAGCCTTATTCTAGAGACCAGCAGGAGGTCACTGAAAGCAAGGCAGACCCCCCAAAACTGGAGGCTAACATTCGGCGAAGTCCTAAAAGCCAGAATCATCAATGCAGTAAATGAAAAGCTGTGGTAGCTTTCCCTTGTGGCTGAAGACGATTTTCGCTGGTGCTGCCTTGTTGTCTGATGTCTGGTGAAGTGCGAAGTGTATTCAATAAAAGAATACTTACGCAAGTGTTGGGGTTAATACCATTCTCTGTATACACGAAAACAAGTCTTCCAAAATCATTGCTAATTTCATTTAGAAAATAAAAAATCCTGACATTTTGCACCAATTTCGAGTTCTTAAGACCAATCTTTTTTTCAGTCCCATTTATTTTTGAAATATGCCCCACATTTGCCTTTCGAAGATTTGCGAAGACGTTATGTTTGTCCTTCTTTGTGACCATTACGTCTTGTGTTGTTGATAAAGAATAAATATGATATCCATTTTCTTGTTCTTATTAATTGGGCTAGTGTTGTTGTCATCATAATATGATAGCACCTCTGAAGCCAGTTGGTATTTGACGGCCCAATAATTCTCCCAGTCACACCTCTTTTTGGCAGTTTTGATAAAGTGTTAGTGAGTAACAATAATGGTTCCCGGTTAACCAAGCTGCACAGTCTCCTGCCCCTTGCCCATGCCAAGCTCACCCTTTCAAAAGGTATGGCCATTCGGCACCAAGCTTACAAAGAGTTTGACATTGTTATTAGCCATATTATTTTAATGTTATTTTTCCATTTTATTTATTATTATATATGCTATCTTCTCTTAAGTATGGCATATGAGTATTTAATTGTTGTATTCATCAAGTTTAAGTCAAACCTATTTTTAAAGAAGTGTGAAATTTAAAGAGTTGCCTATCATTTAATTTGTAATCTATTTGTCTGTATGGCCATTTGTTCTCTTGTATCCTCTGTTTGCCTGTCTCTTTATGTCTCCCCCTTGTTTCTCTTCTCTCTCACTTTTCCTTTGCGATCTCTAGCTTCCTCTTTTTCTTTGTTTGTCTGGTTGCCCCTCTCTCTTCCTGTCTGTGTCTATTTGTCTCTTTCTTGTCTCTCCCTCACATTTTCTCCGTACATCTCTCTCCGTCTCTCATTTCTTTTCTCTCTCTCTCTCTCTCTCTCTCTCTCTCTCTCTCTCTCTCTCTCTCTCTCTCTCTCTCTCTCTCTGCCAAACACCCTTTTTATGTCTTTACTTGTCTTATGTCGTTGCCNTCTCTCTCTCTCTCTCTCTCTCTCTTCTCTCTCTCTCTCTCTCTCTCTCTCTCTCTCTCTCTCTCTCTCTCTCTCTCTCTCTCTCTCTCTCTCTGCCAAACACCCTTTTTATGTCTTTACTTGTCTTATGTCGTTGCCTCTCCTCCACTTTGTGCTCTTTTTGTGCCGTTTCCTTCTCCCTCATTGACATTCCCGTTATCCATGTGTCTGTCTTTGTCTCTGTCTATCTATTTATCTATTCCTATATCTTTTCATTTATACTTGTCAGTGTATCTCACGACCTTTGAGCTTAGTGTATTGATATGCAATACCTCAAAGAAAAGATTTACTTGAACAACGAGTTCACAAACAAATACGTCAGAATTTACATCCTATCGAGAATACATCTGCAACGAGTTCCACTCTTCCATAATGAAAGGTTTATTTTTTAGTGAAACGAAACCATGCAGAGAACATCCCGTTAACTTTTGCCTTAGCTGTGCATTATTCATGTATTTAATACAGTACAAAATAAGATCCTTTGAGTATTTTTTTAAAGTACATTTAGGATTATCAGAATATTTGCAGTTACTTGCAGATATTTAAAAACGTCTTACTGTGTAGTATTGAAATTTAAGTGTTGTCATAAGTGAAAAAGATTTCGGAACTTTAGATGAAAATTAAATTTTAGTCGTGGTGGGTGTCAAAACATGGAAGGAAGTATTAAAAAATACATTGCCTCCTTGCATTTCTTGTATTCTTGACATCATCAGCTCTATTATTATTGCCAAATCAACAGCTTAACTACATCTTTTAAGAGTTTTGTAAGTTTGTTAAATTCATTACCAAATTACTTGGGTATATAGCTTAGGTAACATCAGCATTTTGTGTATGCTGTGGCCCATTTTACTTGAGTTGGAGATAAGTTTACTCAAAGTCAATTTTTGTCCTGGTTTGTTCCACTTGTTCTTGGTTTTTGTTTCGCTCCTTTCTGTATCTTCTTGGTCAGGTGTAGATAAAAAAGCTTTTTTTTCTTCGTCAACCAGCCTCTGAGTAAGGAAGAGACTGGTTGGTGAAGTGCTTATGATTAAGGGTTTTTGCTCAGGTGGTAAGGGTCTGGGAACTCCTTTTTCACCTCTCTCAACACCCATTTGTTAAATGGAAAAGCTATTTGTACCTCATAATAGTCGTACTTAAATATTACATTTATTTTAATATGTGGGACTCATGCACTCTAACTCAGTTTTTGTTTTGTTTTCCATGTGGTTCCCTTGAAATATCCTGTTTCAGTTTATTAACTACTGGATTAAACAAAACTTTGAAATCGGAAGAAATTTACTTATGATACGTTTCTTGATTCTTTTTTCGTATAAAACTAAATGTCAAGGATATTAAAGAGGTTTGGACCCATTTCAGTACGTGTACGAGTTTGATAACTTTTCGATTGAACTGCATATATCGCCAGAAATCAGCAATGACTTTTGTTCGAAATAAATTTGTTTGCAACAACTTTTTAAACAAAGCTTGCGCTCCAAAGGCCGTGCACTGACGTTTATTCACATCAATACTTTACATTATAACAAACCATAGCTGGAAGAACTCTGAAAGAGAAGTGTTTATATAGAAAGCGGAATATGATGTAGTTTTCGTGAGAAAAGCCACTGAAAGCAAGAAATTGGTCACCGCATTTATTCATTGTCGCCAACATCTAATGTTGACACTGTGGATACAGATATGCGGTGTAGGGGTGCCCGTACTCGTACTGGGTTCAAACCACCTAAATAATTATCTTTATACTGAATAGGTAACATGGACATGACTTTACCAGTTTCAAATTTTTTGACGTTGTTACCAAGGTAATAACCTTCATAAACCTTTGAGGTCAAACCAATTTTTTTCATCTCCCAAGACCAGCTAAGCATGTCATCCTAATGCTGTTGCACACTGTACGTATCATCATCATCATCATCATCATCATCATCATCATCATCATTATTATTAATATTGTATCATCACAGTAAATCTGGTAATGGAGTTTCCACTCAGATAAATCCCGTAGCTTGAGAAAATGTGCATGTTGCCTCTGTAAAAAACATAGATTGGTCTTCCTGCCATTTAGTATCATATGTCCAGTACTTTTCTAACAATCCTGGCCTTACCTACGAGGCATCCTTTCCTCAATGGGTGTATTTCCCGGTTCAAAGTCAAGTGCTGCAATGAAATTCTTAAAATTTTTAAAGACTTCTCCAAACGCCCCGATGAACACAGGTATTATTGCAACTTTCTTTACATAATCCTTCAACATTTTCAAAATTTGGTATTTGATACTGTCCCTCTCTCTCTTTCCTCTCCCTCTCTCCCTATCCCCCTTCTCTCTCTCCCTTCCCTCTCCTTCTTTTCTTTTTCCCCACTCTTTCTTCCTCTTACTTTCTCACAAACCAACTCCTCATATAATGTAGCGTCTAAAATAAAAATTGTTGCCCTTGAAAATTGCAACGATTTATAAATCAGTACGTATACTGATATTATGTTGATGTTCATTTCTCAAAGACAATATACGTCAAAATGTTGTGTCCTGTCTTTTCTTGTGACAAAAATTGAAGGATTACTTGGTAGACAGTTGTTATCTTACTTTATTACTGGTTTCCTCAAGAGTCAAGTCAGAAATATAGCAGACTGAAGAACTGCTTACGTCTTGTCATTTGTATTCAGTGAGGGTTTTAATTTGTACGCTATTCTACTTTTAACGATTAATCTAAACTTTTTTAGGATGTGGCTTAATACAAGAAGGTTGATCGCAGAACCATCAATTCTTTTTAACGTAATGCCATCATCCACTTACCGATGCAATCATCCACTTTAATACATTTTGAATATCAAAATCCAATTTTGTGGCATCTTGATCCTTGTGGGTTTTGCGGTTTTAGGATAGGATGAATTCTATGTTTAAAGGTGACCTGTAACACCTGCCTTTCAGCCAAAAATCTCGTGAAACTTCAGATAAAATCTTCATAAACTTAGAGAGAATTTCAGTCTGTATAAGACCAACTAATTTATTTTATCTGTTTAGATATATTCAGTAATTTTTACCCTGGCTTTCAATTCGTCAAGGGAGTATACGACTTTGATAGGTCTTTTGATAGGTCCTGATAGATCTGGCGCAAGATGTGTGATTTTGCCAGCATTTTTTCAGTCTATTTTATATTTAAATGCCCATTCAAAGATTGACTATCAAAGGGTGGTTATTTCACGGAAAAAGAGCTAATAAAGATACCCCCCCCCCTTTCTTGGTTAGGAATAAAAAAGCTTTTAAAACTATGGATCCGTGCACACCCTTTATTTCGTAAGTCAGTTTAAGTTACTTTTCTACAGCCTCCCAGCGTGAAAAGCCAAGAAAAGATACGCATTTTTAAATCTCGCAAGTAAAACTAGATTATACTGCTTTTTGAAATCCTCTAGCTGAAAAAAAAGCTGTTTTTTAAGAACATATTTTCACCAAAATCCAACAGTTATTTCTTACCTTTGTTAATATTTCTTTCTGAAAATACTAGTAAGTCAAACTGGACGATGTCCGGTTGATTTCATGTGTTATGTCCTTGAAAAAATGGCAATCAGGTGAATTTTTTTAGTTTTTCTTTCTTGTGCTAACTTTGGAATTTCATTTACAGTTATTCCTGGAATATTAAGAATATCACTCTTTTACTGTTTTCTCTCTCTCTCTCTCTCTCTCTCTCTCTCTCTCTCTCTCTCTCTCTCTCTCTCTCTCTCTCTCTCTCTCTCTTTCACTCTTTCTCTCTCTCTTTCTCTCTCTCTTTCTCTCTCGCTCTCTCTCTCTTTCTCTCTCTC
>RDPX01000331.1:828902-842779 GCA_003991215.1 Morbakka virulenta
CTCTCTCTCTCTCTCTCTCTCTCTCTCTCTCTCTCTCTCTCTCTCTCTCACTATCTCTCTCTCTCTCTCTCTCTCTCTCTCTCTCTCTCTCTCTCTCTCTCTCTCTCTCCCTCTCTCTCTCTCTCTCTCTCTCTCTCTCTCTCTCTCTCTCTCTCTCTCTCTCTCTCTCTCTCTCTCCTTCTCTCTCTAAACTTTTTGTATCTGCTAGTTATATAAACACCTTACATATGTATATATAGTGTTTATATAACTAACAGGTGGATAAGGTTTATCAATATATAAAAATTAGAGTTGTTATTTAGGCATACAAAATATAATATTTTTGTCTTTTGAATAGTTTTTCTTCAGTTTTGAAAGGAACGTCTGCTGTTTTAATAATTGAACGAAACTCACCTAAGCAAATATAACTTACTTGAGATAGTTTGATAAGAATTCTAATGTTCAAATAAGAATGGGTTTTATGTTTGTCTTTTCATACTACTTTTTTGTAGGTTGTCAAAATGGGAACTCTGCTCGGTGTATACTTGCCGTGCCTCCAAAACATCTTTGGCGTTATACTTTTTGTTCGATTGTCCTGGATAGTAGGAATGGCTGGCATAGTACAGTCCTTTTTCATAGTACTTCTATGCTGTTGTTGTGTAAGTATATAGTCAGTTTATAGAAAGATCTTTGTCCTAGCAAGGCCTCGTTTGATAGGGATTGAAATACCGTATTTCCTGAAATAAGTGTCCGGAGCAGTATTTAAAAATTACTCTTCAAAGGAAGCACTTTTCAGAAGGGGATGCTTATTCCAAAATTACAAGAAAAAGAAAACGAAAGGAAGGATAAATACGTTCTGCCAAATTTTTTATTTTTCATATACAAAAATTAAAATTTCAATGTAGGGAGGAGGGGCGCTTAATCGAGGGAAGCGTTTATTGCAGAAATTGTCTTTTAAGAGAGACGCTCAATCGAGACTCGGTGGCTAATTGAGGAAATACGGAAAGGGAAAACAATTTTTCGTGTCTATGTGCAAGAATACCTCTCAACATTCACATATTTTTCACACATTTTGGATACTAAAAGGTCGCAAAATGTGAACCTTTGAGGACACTATCCTACAGATGGCAACGAGTCTTACAGTAAATATTTGCGCCCCTACCTGACAAGGGGATTTTTGACAGTCTCCAATTTTTTCCCCACGATTTTTGCGACGTATGGGTTCGTAAGAAAGCAAAGGGAAAAAATATGAAGTGATTTTGCTGTAGACTGCAACTACAGCACAAGTTGGAATCATCGCATGTTGAGCAGAGAGCTGTTGTATGTCCGCAATATCGCATGGTTGCATGCAATTACAATAACATTTTGCGCTGCCGAGATAAGTGATCTTAAAATATTTTGGACTGCCAGAAAAATTCATGAATCACTGGACGAATCATTTTATCGGAGAATGCGCGGTTGAATAGATCATTTTACCATAGAATATCAGGCTGAATTAGCGGATGTGAAAGGTGTGCTTACCGCCCGCGCAAGGCTAAAATTCCAGTCTGATCTAGAGCCTACATGGTACTTGGTTCCAATTTTGTGTTTTTCGGAAACCTTTTGACGATATAATGCCAAGTCCCATGTCATTTTGGCCCATATACCGTTTTTGACAAACAGCCCGAATATTCCATTGTTATGCAGGGATTTTCATTCTTTTTCATATTTTTTCAATATATTTTTATATCCCACAGAGGTTTGCATCAGTCAGGTCTAAAATGAGGTAAATGTTTTTGTTATATTCATATATATATATATTTTTTGTGTAGACAATGTTGACAGCAATATCAATGAGTGCCATCGCAACAAATGGAGTAGTACCAGGTGAGAGATACACTTACTTAACTAATCATTATCTAAATGTTTAGTATCAGAAAATCACGCGCAATAAAATCAAGCTTAATAAAATAGATACTAATGTGTTTTAATCACTAAATAGCCCATCACTTAAAGACCAAGACCATTATTTTAAAGATACAAACAAGGAATAATAACCAGAGGAAAAGACTCCTTTCTTGTTTTACCAAAGTCACGAACTCAACCTAGTGAAAGAAATCATTTGCTTCGCAAAGATCCCGTATATTAAATTGACTTGAACAATTTAATCCAGATGAATTACCCATTTTGAGATTAAAGCAGCAGCTGACTTAAACAGAGTGCGTTTGAATTTATCAAACTATTTCCTTTTTTATTCATATATTCTGTTATATTTATTTTGTATTGCAGTCCATATTGCTAATAGATATCAGGTAGGGTAAGAGGTCCTTTGGAGATGAAAGATAACTAAATATTTGAACAAGTCATCCTATATTATAGATAGAGATGAATAGTAAAATATATGGTTGTAAAACATGGATTAAGACCTGGTTTATTGACAGGACAGTAGAGTTCAGAATGCTGCTGTTGTTGTTATTTGTCGGAAAAAGTCGAAAGACAATTAGAAGTATTTTGTTTTTAAACTTTTATGATCGTTTTGACGCTTTCAACTAGTGCTTCTTTTAATTTTGAAAAGAGTCGTATATTATCTGAAAAAGAATCCATAGTAAGTTGGTTTTAGTATACTTTAATAGTTTTTACTTTTTACTACTTATATAGTTAAGCGAACTCAATATCAGTTGACTCATTTCTTTCATCTTGCACCATTTTTGTAAACAGCTTTTCTGCTTCAGAGCCACTTTCTTCTACTTATTGGTCAATGGTTGTTTTAAAAGTCTGTCCAGATATTTTCTCTTCATACATTAGTTAGTAAAGAAGTAACGTCACTTGCTATCTCCTCTTTGCTTCTGTAACAGTGACCAGCGAAACCCCGCCTGCTGTTTCTTATTGTTGAACTGATTCATTGAATGTATCCGTATACTTTATTTTTGATAGTTGTTTACTGCAAAAATAATAAAACCTAAACCAGAAATTTACATTGTTGATTCACCTGTAAAAAAATTTGGATAAATGGACCAATTAAATATTGGTGATTATTCATAGGGTTAAGAAAATAAATCTTGATAAAAGAATGCCAGGAAAATTAGACTATTAGCGTGGTTTCACTGAACTCTTAATTCTCGTCATTAATTATTGATAAAGTAATACACCAGATAATTATAGCTCATTCAACTATAATCGTAAACAGCCATATAGACGTTTCTGAACATCCCCTTGAAATCACAGCATACAGGCGTGTGAATATATTACATGAAATAGTGTAAGCCTTACCTGCCACGTTTCCCAGTTTGAACGTTTTCTTTCTTGTTATACTCACTGAACTGCCGCAGCTTTTGCGAGCATTAAGGACTGTAGGATTAGTAAGCCTACTGCGTTACAGCGTATATTTTGCTCAGCGTATTGCTATGCTTTCTATCTCCTTAGAATAATACCATGACATTGCCACAGAAACAAAAAGTTTTAAGAGTTTTTTTTTGGCAACCTACTATTTTGATGTTTTTCATAATTATTAAAGTTTTCACGTAGATTTTTAGCGTTATGTTTTGGTCTGTTTTTATTTGTGTGTCTGTGTGTGACTGTGTGTGTGAGTGCCTGTGTGTCTATTGTACAACAACCTCTCTATCTATCTATCTATCTATCTATCTATCTATCTATCTATCTATCTATCTATCTATCTATCTATCTGTCTGTCTATCTATCTATCTATCTATCTATCTATCTATCTATGTATCTATCTATCTATCTATCTATCTATCTATCTATCCATCTATTGGTCCATCCATCCATCCATCCATCCATCCATCTATCCATCCATCCATCCATCCATCTATCCATCCACCCATCCATCTATCTATCTATCTATCTATCTATCTATCTATCTATCTATCTATCTATCTTTCCATCTATCTAATNCTATCTAGCCTCCTTCTATCTATCTATCTATCTATCTATCTATCTATCTATCTATCTATCTATCTATCTATCTATCTATCTATCTATCTATCTATCTATCTATCTATCTATCTATCTATCTATCTATCTATCTATCTATCTTTTCTTTCCATCCATTCAATTAGAAATAAGAAACAAACAACACTAATAAACAATATTAAGTACTTTAATACTTGATAAATGCTGTTCATTACAGTTCGTTACATTTAGTCATGTCTATTGACATACTCACGGAAATGAGGTAAAACTGAAAATTACAATTGTATAGTACAAAAGGATTGTGAACTAATTTCAAAATAAAGAATAAGCAAAAAAAATTCTCTCTATCCTTCATCTCTCTGCCCTCGCGGTTATATGGTGGTTTCACCATATAAACCAGAGGTTTCGTATCAACACAGAAACTTGTCGGCAAGTCATTATCAGTGAGTTTGTAACTTTTGCTTTCTTTTGAAATGTTTTCTAGAAATTAATAGTTTAAGCTAAACCAGGTTATTTTGGAATACTTTTTACAAATGCCTACTCACTCGTAACACCAATGGTAATGATAGAAAGTTATGAGTATGTTGTCATGTCATTGGTGAAAGTTGATATTACAACGGAATTAAGTGTACTGTGACCGTAATTAACGAAGTCAACTGTTATTTTCTAAATTCCGGTTGGGTTTAATTTGCCCAGCCACGGGTAATATATTGACTGCATATTGACGTATTGACTTGAATCAGATTTGTTTCCTTTACAGAATGCTCTCTCTTTGTTACCCTCTGTGTCTTTGTCTCTGTCTCTGTCTCTTCGTCTTCCCCTGTCCGTCCGTCTGTCTCTGTTTGTCTGTCTGTCTCTCTCTCTCACTTTCTCTCCCTCTGTCTGTCTTTCTGTCTGTATCTCATTGTCTTTGGCCCTGCCCCTTTCTCTCTGTGTCTCTTTCTGACTCTGTGTGTGTCACCCCCCTCTATCTCTTCCTCGTTTTTCTCTTTTTTCCCCCACAAGTGCATACCTCCTCACTTTTTTATTTTTCTTACACCTTAACTCCTTAAGTAGTTTTGGCAGTTTTTTTCCTTGTAAAGAAGGTATCCCAAAAGTGTAGGTGGAATTAAAAATGACTGCATTTGACGCATTCCATAAAAAGCTTTTTTTATTTTGGGATGACTTTTTAAGGGGATTTATTTCAACGAAGAGCTAGTTTCAGAACTTTCCATTTGTGAAGAATGTAAGTGGTCAGGAAATGTACAAATGTTCTCTTGTGTATTAGTTTAAGCGTCTGAAAGAACACATTATTTTTGAAATTTTTTACTGTTATCAGTAAACAGGACAGAAATCAGCGTCCGATTTTGAACCAGTAACTACTATCTGTATTTTTCTCACTTGGACATAACATTTTGTTTGTTAGATCGCAGTTTTGAGTGTATTTTGAAGATAGCTATCTCAATTTTCCCTCACAATAAGCATGGAGATAAGAAGTTACTCAGCTCCGCCAGATAACTTAAAAAACGCAAAGAAGAGCCGATTTTTGTAAAATGTAGAATTTTCGTGATTTGCGTTAAATTTCACTTTGTGCAGCACTTTTTAAAGGTGTGGGTCCTTAAAATACAATCAGCTTTTCCTTGCAACGTAATGTGTATTTTAATGTGTTCGATGTTTGTTACAGTAACGGAAAACACCGACTCTTTTCAAAACAAAGCCTAGTTTTAGTCATCGGAAATGTGAAACATCTATAATTCGGTTTCTGTCACCGCAATCTATTGTCACCATACTGAGTTTGGTTGAAGGGAAAAAAATAGAGCTAAAATTGGTGTTCTAATTAGAATTAAAATTAAGGCTAATGTTAGAATTAGGACTGAAATTAGTGCAAACTTTGTATTAATTGATTTAAAAATAATAAATTTTCGAATAAGATGACACTTGCGTCAAACGAAGATAATAATGATGATGACGATGATGATTATCACTGGTTAGAGTGCGATAAATTTTAATTAAGTGATCGTGTGCTGGCATTTTATTAAGATAGACTCTGTTGTAAAGAAACTAGAATTGCAATGCCAGGAAAAATGTGTACGCTCTTTAAATTTACCCTGGCCTTGGTATTCCAATCATTTCGGATAGGATTTTATTGCATACAGGTTTATATCGGAATTAACGTTTGGATAAGGTGGATAAGAAGAGAACTTGTTAATCCAGAATAGAATGCCTTTTTCCGTATAAATTCACATTATGTATGTATGTACGTATGTATGTATGAATGTATGTATGTATGTATATATGTATATATACATATTTATTTATTTAATTAGTTATGTTTTTATTTATATGCTTTGTAATGTTTGAAAAAATAGATAATATTAATTCATTTATGGAAGTCCTTTGCAATGGTACCTAATGCACCTCAGACTGCAGGTATCACTGTCATTTCTTTGCAGTTCAAAGCGTTCTTCTATTCCCATTCCAGATCGTGATACCTGCTCACTTTCTTCCTTTCTTTTTCAAAAAGTTTCAGGATCTTATCCGTTTGTATCTTTGCATACCAAAGGATTTTCACTTGTTTGTTTTCTAATACTTTTCTGCCTGATGAGCATACCACTTTTTCGTGCGTTCTAGTTCGTGAGCTTTGCGTAGCTGCCGATGAGTAAACTGAGCACTTTTGTCATGACGCCACTTCTTGTACTGTGTCTGACAAAGGACCTTGCACTCAGACACCAAAAGAGTAACTGTTTCGTCCCTCCATCAATAAAGCCTAGATTTTTGCAACCAGTTTCACGCTAGTTGATCTTTACAATTACTATTTTTAAGAAGCACGCCATGTGGGCTTTACTATTTCAAGCTTCTTCTTTCCAAAATGTCTTCCTTTCTTTTTCCAATATCAACATTTCCTTCATTCTCAAGTGCTTTGAGCACCTTTTCGGAAATATGAAATACAAGCAGTTCTTTTCAATTAAAAAACAACCTAAAACTACACCCTTCAGCCTTCACCCACCTTCTACTCTTTTAGATACAGCCAATCACTTTTTACCTTTCTCGTGGAACATATAATACAGTATCACCAATTCTCTTATTTTCCTATCCAGGTCTTGCAGTTCCTTCAAGGCCACATAGTAATTCCAACCCTATACCTTATAGTCGGTAGAGCTCAGGCATTGATATCAGTTATCACATTTCTACCATTAAGATGAGATTTCAAGACCCGATTCAGGTGCCATACATTTTCTGATCTTACTTTCATATCGCTGTCTTTTGGGACATCAGCTTCCGAAATATCTAAGTATTTGTACTCGTTATCTGCATCAATCTTTTTTATTCTGTCACCTGGAGGAATCTCGATCCCTTCACTGTGAATTAATTCTTATTCTTCTTTTTATTATTATTTTAGAGAGCTTTTATTGACATATCAAATTGTGCTTTTTGAGTTGTAAATGTTGATAACGTTTAAAAATTATTATTATTATTATTATTATTATTATTATATACACCTATATCTGTGGACTCTTATCGCCAACTGTTATAACTGGAGATTCACTGGAACCTGATTTGCTCTTAGTTACTCCACAAAAACAGTTATTAGTACTTGGATTGACTGCGGGGATATGAAACAAACCTTGATAAAAATGCCTCTAGCAATTATGAAAAATACCGTCCCCTTGATATGTGATTTACATTCCAGCCTTTCGAGGTTAGCTTCGTAAATCTTTCCATTAGTTCTTTTGATATATTTGACCAAGCTTGTATTATTTTCAGTGAACTATGCAACCCTTTACAAATCAACAACAAACACGACCGCTTTCTTTCGACCAAACTTTCCAATATAAGCATTGGAACTACATACTACATATTCTGTCATAGAAATTAACCATGGACAAACACAGATCTGTTATCGTTTTAGCTTAATTTTGTTAAATAGGCAAGCCAATGCAAACTAACTTGATTTGTGAGGTTTGAAATTGTATGTGTTTGGATATTAAATATAACGTTAGTAAGAGTTATCGAGTCCCCAGATGTTAAAGTCGAAATATTGTTGGATGTTAGTAGAAACTGCCCCCAAAATGAATTCTAGTTGACAGAGAAGAGAAGAAATGGTTTCTCGTTGATTTTCCTGCCCCGACAGATGATCGAATTGTAGGGAAGAAGATTAAATGATAAGAAAATATCTTGATTTTGTTATCAAAATCAAGGTAGACCACAAAAGAAACGTCTAGGTCATCTCACTTTTATTTGATTTAATTGGTATCATCTCAATTTGTACTGAAAGAGAGAGAGAGAGAGACTTTTGACTCTGATCTAAGACGAAGAAAAACAGGCTAGAATATAAGTGACGTGAAACATGAACAAAACATTTTTCTTATGTGTTTTTTTCTACACCCCCATTTATTTTATAGACCTGCCTGAAGACAAAAGGCAGTGTTTATAGGTAGCTTGAATTGCATAATAGCTATAAAGTTTCGCTGAGCTACAAAATAAGTTAATCCTATTTACATTTAATGTCAATAGTTGTCATCTGGTGCCCCATTTACATTATTTTCTCATTTTAGTCTTTTCTTTTCAGTGGTTTGATGGTTGGGTGGTTTAGATAAGATGTTCAGGTAATGGTTTAGTTGGTAATTTAGGTAGGTGGTTTACTTGGTGGTTTTCAGGTGGTATTTTGGTGGTGGTTTAGTCGGTGGTTTAGCTGGTGGTTAAGGTAAGTGATTTGGTTGGTAGTTTTGGTAGATGGTGGAAGTGATGGTTTAGGTATATGTTTTTGATGTTTTATGTGGTTTTTAGTTGTCGGTTTAGGTGGTGGTTTAAGCCTGTGTTTAGTTGGTGGTTTAAACGTTGGTTTATTTAGTGGTTTAGGTGGATGATTTCTTTGGTGGTTTAGCTTGATTATTTCTATGGTGGTTTAGGTGGATGATTTCTATGGTGGTTTAGGTGGATGATTTCTTTGGTGGTTTAGGTGGATGATTTCTTTGGTAGTTTAGGCGGATGATTTCTTTGATGGTTTAGGTGGATGATTTCTTTGGTGGTTTTAGGTGGATGATTTCTTTGGTGGTTTAGGTGGATGATTTCTATGGTGATTTAGGTAAACGATTTCTTTGGTGGTTTAGATGAATGATTTCTTTGGTGGTTTAGGTGGATGATTTCTATAGTGGTTTAGGTGGATGGTTTCTATGGTGGTTTAGGTGAGTGATTTCTATGGTGGTTTAGCGTTGGTTTATTTAGTAGTTTAGGTGGATGATTTCTATGGTGGTTTAGGTGAGTGATTTCTATGGTGGTTTAGGTGGATGATTTCTATGGTGATTTAGGTGGATGATTTCTTTGATGGTTTAGGTGGATGATTTCTTTGGTAGTTTAGGCGGATGATTTCTTTGATGGTTTAGGTGGATTTTCTTTGATAGTTTAGGCGGATGATTTCTTTGATGGTTTAGGTGGATTTTCTTTGATAGTTTAGGTGGATTTTCTTTGATGGTTTAGGTGGATGATTTATTTGGTAGTTTAGGTGGATGATTTCTATGGTGATTCAGATGGATGATTTTTATGGTGGTTGAGGTGGATGATTTATTTGGTGGTTTCGGTAGTAGTTGCAATTTACCCCTTGCAAAGAGTCAAAGTTTTTTTGTTTTTTCCCCTCTCACGTATAATTTAGATTGTTTCAGATCCAAAGTCAATGGGTATCTTTTGGTTTCTTCTTTTTTCATTCTATAATTTTCTTTATTTTAATCTTCTTTTTCAACTTTGTTTTTCCAAACATGCTTTTATATAGTAGCATGAATTTTTTCTTTGTGAGGAGGAAAATCCCTTTCGGTATTTGCTTTCCTGTGAGCTATTTTTCCTCACATATCGTTTGAAAATTTTCCTCAACATCCTTTTTCTTCAAGAGAATAGCAGTAGTTAGTAATGATACTTTTTGCCTTTTAAGCAAAGAATTAATCAAAAATGAGAATTACAATAAATCAATACAATATATTAAAAGATATAAAAGGAGTCAAGAGTTCACAGAAATGGATTTTAAGTTTTTTTGAAAACCAAGGTACGCAGACTTGGAGACTTCTGGTTCTTTGTAGACCTGTGCAATAGACACTCGTGTGCTTTTGTTTTCTGTGTTGAAGCAAATAAAAAAGTATTGCCACTATTATAAAAAGGCGATGAATCCTACTTCTTTCGACCCTTTCTGTTGATATCATTCTAATCGGATTAGATATCAACCTCAGTTTTATTTAGTTTGGGCCTAATGTTCTCAATTTTTCTCACAAAAAAATCTAGATCCTTAATTATCAATACCTTTCTAGTTTATTCGTTGTATGTCACAGATGACTGCAGACACGAAAAGTGCTGTATTTGTAGACCGTGGTCTTAAAATCGATTGTTCGTTTCACGCATATCTTGCCCGCAAATTAAAGCTAATTAAATGTAGTTTGACTTAAAGAATTAGTGGGTTTCATTTTTTTCAGTTTGCTTAATGATGTTGCTTTCAAAATCGAAACAAGATAGTTTAATATACAAAGGGTCAATTTATGTCACAAAAGGCACTTTTTCGAAAACTTCCAGTTGCATGAAACCTATTTACCGTAAAGTTCGTTCTTCCGCCGCGTACAAAGAAAATTTTTTCTTCTTCTCCCCTTCTCCCCCTCTCTCCCTCCATTTCTCCCTCCCTTTAAATATATATATATATATATATATATATCTGCTTAGCTCTACCCACTTCTTTCCTTCACCCTCCCTTTCTTCCCCTCTCCTTCCCCTTTGCCCTCTTTTCCCCTTCTCTCCCTCTCCCTCGTTCTTCCCCTTTCCTCTCTCTTCTCCTCTCCTCCCCTCTTCCCTTTCTCTTTTTCTCCGTCTCCCCCCGTCTCTCTCTCTCTCTTTCTTTCTTTCTTTCTTTCTGTCTTTGTCTGTCTGCCTCTCCATCTTTCTCCGTCATCTAGAGTACTGCAATCTAAAATACAATTAAACGGGAACCACCTCGCACATGTTGTCATATTGAATTTTGTCATTTGAAGAGCGAAATATGTGACGAAGGTATAGATACAAATTGATAGAACCTAGTCTGCTTTGAATGACATAATACTTCCTCCATCTTTTGGTGTGGTGGTGTTGGTGGGGAGGGGAGCATAAATTTGCTTATTGCATATTTATAATGCTTACCAAGTGTCGTTTCCCCGTACAATTATAGAATGAACACTATTTTACATACCCACAGGAGGAGGTTCCTATTTCATGATTTCCCGAAGTCTTGGACCGGAGTTTGGTGGAGCTGTTGGGTTCTTGTTTTATCTGGGAACAACCTTTGCTTCATCTATGTACATTCTTGGGGCAATAGAGATTTTACTAGTAAGTTAATATTTATTATATTTATTCATGACTTTTATAATATTTTTATTTAT
Organism: Morbakka virulenta; assembly: GCA_003991215.1. Classification (NCBI taxonomy): domain Eukaryota; kingdom Metazoa; phylum Cnidaria; class Cubozoa; order Carybdeida; family Carukiidae; genus Morbakka; species Morbakka virulenta. The sequence continues at coordinate 840,155 of RDPX01000331.1, forward strand.
ATATTTATTTTAATATCTATTATTTATTTATTGATGCTTTTGATATATTTATTTTTCTCATAATTTATTTTTGAAATAATAATTGGAAAGTACAACTTGGAACGATCTGAGCTTAAAACGGTGCCCAAGGCTATCGTGGACATGTGCATAGACGCTTTGTTTTCAAAAGCAGACAGAATCCCAGTGTACGGAGAAAGAGTGAAACAAACGATTCGCGGTAGAAAACCTAATCAAAACAGTTAAAATTACATTCATTTTGATGGAATCTTTTTCGACCAAATGAATGTTCCGACAAAGTAAAGCATGGTTGTATTTGAGTTTAACTGTTCGTGCTTCTCCAAGCACTTTGACCGCACGCAGTTTATATTCAATTCGTATTACCTTTTCCTGGTAAAACAAAAAAATTTGTATATGCGTTTCGATTGTTTCAAACTGTAAGTCGCAAAAATTGTTGGGCTTTCGCCAATCCTTATGGTAATTCTCACCCAATCACAAAATACGTTTTTTCGATGCTCTTTGGGGTTTTTTTTATTGATAAGAAACCACTTGACCGATGTTTTCTTGTTTTGGCGTCTTGGGCCAGTCGACTACCAGCAATAAAAAACTCACAATAATAAATATAATTTTAATTGCGTATTCGAGAAGATAGTATTAAGAAAAAACAGGTTGTTTAAGAACCATTTGAAGAAATTATTGTTATGCGATCAACTTTTTTCGTAAAAAAATATAGATTAACCGTTAAAAGCAGAACAGCTTACAAATTAAAGCCCTCACTGAATAGAAATGATGTTAAGAACTACTCTGTGGTTCCGTCTGCTGTATTTTTGACTTGACTCTTGAAGAAAACAGTAATAAAGTAAGATAATAACTGTCTACCTAGTTATCCTTCAATTTTTGTCACAAGAGAAGACAGAGCACGACATTTTGACGGATATTATTTTTGACGAATGAACATCTAGATAATAGAAGACAAAATGGACGAATGCTAAGAGTGTCGTGGATGGATGAATTATGCAATGAAATAGTATTAGAAAGGGCCATGACACACATTAATCTGATCAAAACGGTTACAAAGAGTCAAATACCAATTTTTTCTCATGTATATAGAAAAGAGACGTTGTAATACGTGGTCAGGTGGCAGGCAAAGACAAGATTATGTTGCCAGTATGAAAGAAGAATGGGCCTAACTTTGACAGAAAATAAATTTAGTAAAAGTACAGAGGACAGAGAAATGCGGGGCCTTCTGGTCGTCGACGTCGGTAGACGTACGTAGATAGAGTACAGTACAGTAGAGTACAATAAAATAGAATACATTATAGTATGATACACTACAGTACAGTGCAGTACATGGTATTCAGGAAAAGGACGTTAGTGATATAAAGCTAAACCATGAATAAACTTTAAAGTATCTTGGTTCAGTCATGAAGGTCTTTATGGCCGTAAAGAGGAAGTGAAAGCAAGGATTAAAACAAGGAGGTTGTCTGAAATTATGCCAATGTTTGTAGAATAGTGTTCAGACCATCGTGCCTCTGTGGCTCAGAAACTTAGTTGTTGTTGAAAAGTGAAGAGAAGTTATTGAAAACAGTTGAAAGAAAAATGTCAGGAGCGGTGTTAGCTTGAAGGCGAAAAGGGAACACTCAGAAGATATTTCAAGGTACAAACATCATCTGCATCTGGAGACCTCACGTGGATGTGAAAGTGGATACAAAGATGGAGCAAAAAAGAGACAAAATACAAAATGACCTTTGGTATAAGCCAGTTCTTTGCCATGTACTCAACCTCCTCAACCTATCCAACCTTATGCAAAGCAAGTGGTACAATTTGTTGCAGTTAAAAATTGTATATTTTACACTTTTGGCACCTCCCAGTTATTACATTTTTTACATCCGATTTTTTGCTTACGTCCAAATGCCTAAAACAAAGTTTTTAACTCCCTTCTCCGTTTATCTTTAGAAATATATAGTTTCTTACACGTCCTTATTTGGGGATGTTTTCTCATCAGGGGGTCCACAATTATTAATGTTTTTTGGATACGTTTAGAAGCCGGAAACAATATTATTAACTGCCTTCTCCTTTTATATCTAGACATATATAGCTCCTAACATGTCCTTATTTGGTGATGTACTCTCATCAGGGGGTGCACAATCGTCTGTGATGTTGAATAATATGCGAGTTTATGGTACTATTCTGCTGGTGTTACTAAGCCTACTGGTGTTTGTTGGTGTGAAGTATGTCAATAAATGCGCATCACTATTTCTGGTTTGTGTGCTTCTCTCGGTAATCGCAATTTATGCTGGGTTTTTCTCATTGCATGCAAGGAAGCAAACGAGGTAAGTTAATTTCAATCCAACAGTCTTGTAAATCTTTGTTTAAACAACTAACAAGTTTTATACAAAGTAGTTAATAATAGTTCGGAAAAGTGCAATCCTAAAGTTACACGCCAGCTATTTCAATTCAAATATTTCACTACCATTCCATGCCATATTCTCTTAAATTGAGAACGGGCGGATTAAACGAGAGTACATTTACACAAAGAGAAAAATGTCCGACGAAGTCCAAGCCTTGAGTCTACTACTACTATTACTACTACTACTACTACTACTACTACTACTACTACTACTACTA
>RDPX01000331.1:852666-864812 GCA_003991215.1 Morbakka virulenta
ATGGAAAGTATGCTCAACGTAGCCTAAAACCTGATGTAAATTTATCTGATACCCATAGGTGGCTAAGTAGTGCTGGTCTCAAAGCGGAAACAGAGGGGTTTATCATGGCAGCACAAGACCAAAGTCTGCGTACAAGAAACTACGAGGCAAATGTGTTAAGGAATGGGGCAGACCCGAAGTGTAGAATATGTGGGAAAAGTACTGAGACAATTGATCACCTTATATCTGGTTGCCATATTTTGGCCCCTAACGAGTACACAAATAGACATAACCGCGTTGGTCAATATATTCATTGGAAAGTTTGTAAATTCTATGAAATAGAAATTGTTGACACATGGTACGAACACAAACCACTCCCAGTAATCGATTCGTCAAAGGTGACCATTCTTTGGGATTTCTCAATAAGGACAGACCGAACAATTCAAGCCAACAGACCAGATATTGTCGTAAAGGATAAGTTGAGTAAACAATGCCGGCTGATTGATGTGAGTGTCCCGTCCGATAGTAACATTTCGGCTAAAGAGTTTGAAAAGCTCACTAAATACAAAGACTTAGAGATCGAAGTTGGCCGAATGTGGAACATGAGAGCGAAGACAATCCCAGTTATTATAGGCGCTCTAGGTATGGTGAAGAAAGGGACAGATAAGTATATCAAACAGATACCGGGAAACATACAGCTGCCAGAAATTCAGAAGATAGTTTTAAATAGTACGGCGCATATCCTTAGAAAAACACTCTCCCTTTAGAACTTAATAGAAAGGAATGTCATCATCATCATCATCATATGTTAAAAAATAAAAAATGAAAAAAAAAAGAAAAAAAAAGCATACACGAGCGACCAAATACCTTAGGCTATGAGTAATAGCCCGGTGATTAGTAGTTCTAAAACTCTGCACAATATAAAGAAAAGAAATCAAAACATAATAATAATAATAAGAAGAAGAAGAAGAATGATAACGATGATGATAGTAATAGTAAAAAGAAAAACTACCTCCAATAACATTATTTGAAATCAGTGTGTAACAGAGATAATAATAATAATAATAATAATAATAATAATAATAATAATTAGGAAACGCATATTTCATACCACGCCCCCCCACCCCCGCAGAAAACCGCACGATGACGGGAAAGTGTATTTTACAGGAAGCCAACTAATTTTATACATAGCAATTGCTTTGGCGTTGTGAATAAGCCACAAGTTGTTTGAAAAACTCTGAAACCTTTCTCTTCCGTTTTTAAAAAGAATTTTTTTTTCGTATAATGAATACTTGAAATCAAAATGAAATAAACAAAAATAAACCGAATAAACATATGAAACGAGAGTTAAAAAGATAGAATCAGTTTTATTTGCCTTGTTAAAACGTGACTTGGTTTAGAATTGGAAAAATTTGAAATTGTCATTTTTTTTAAAATAAAAAGGAATAATTGAAAAGGTGTGGTTTTCAGCATTTTTCAATTTTTTTTAAATGGAAAAGGTGCAGTCATTACTTCACGCTCTTTTGATACACGGGTTGATGGATCAACCCAAGCACAATTAGTTCTTATTACCAAATTGCATTTTTTTAACATCTTAATGTAAGCTACTAGGGATATAAACTGGAAAAGCTGAAAATTAGCTGATTTATGTATATATATATATAAAATATACATATATAAATATTAAGCTCCCTTACGAAAGTTTGGTCGAGCACTCTATCTGAGATTTGGGAACCTGTTGTTAGCGTTTTGCAATGCTCACTGCGCATGCGTGGTTTGAGCACCCTGACAGGATCCCACAATAACTCTTTAAGCTGTGTTTGCTCCGGCAACATGGCCAGAAAGTTATGTCTCAGAAGCTCTGTGCTGCACTGATGAGCCCACAAAGGGCGAAACAGTACTGTCTACAGATTGAGTAATATACATATATATATATTTAATATACATTTATATATAAATTTTTGTAATATTGTGTATTCTTATCAAAAAGTGCTCAATGCATACATCAGAGCAATATAAGATAAGATAAAACACGAAAAATAAGAATTGTGATTGCAACTAATTGTTTCACGATATTTCGATCATCAGGCAAGATGATCGAAATATCGTGAAACTATTAGTTGGAATCACAGTTCTTATTTTTCCTGTTTTATCTTATCTTATATATATATACATATATATATACATAATATACACATATATATACATATAATATACATATATATATATATATGCATTTAGATTGACACCAAACATTACCAGGTTTTACAATGGGGCACCCAAGTTTAATTCAAGGACCGATTCAGAAACCACAGAAAATCCTTCCGATCACGGATCTACAACAATAAGACCGAGTTATTAAAGTACGTATACACTTAGTGTGATAAAGGTGTAACATTTTCAATTAAATGGTGCAATGTCATCACCCAACAACTGAGGAACCCGTAGATATAATTTGTGTTTGTCAGAAATTGTCTATTGTACTACACAATCCAAATATTCTCCTTTATAAAGAAGAACTAATCGTAGGATTTTCTTTATGAGTTTTTCTTTGTCTATTCTAATCTAACACTCTGGGATACGTATTGAGCACTGCTTTACAATCTAGAATATATATAAATATATAATGTAATATATAAAATCTATATCCTCCACTGTTGTGTTGTTGAGCACCCACTCAAAGTAGCACATTGCCACAATATCATTTGATGGGGGTTCTTTTTCGGAGTGCGAACATTCATAGAGTTTTAATCTGCTTTGATGAGCTGCGAGACACCGAAAGACGCCTTTCCAGATCGAATTATATATATATATATATAATTTTGTGTTGATGTTGCGCGGACATGAGACCATGTAAAGAGGTAGAAATGGCTGGTGATATGCTGGAGGTCGTCAATAGGTTTGTTTATCTTGGTGATGGCATCTGTCCTGGTGGAGGTTGTGAGCTGGCCACAGTCATTCGAGTGTAATGTGCCTAGGGAAAATTTAGAGAACTAATGCCACTGTTGAAAAGTAAAGCAATTTCTTTATCAGTACGTTGTAAGCTCTTCAGTTCTTGTGTTCGGAACACAATTGTCTATGGCTCAGAATGCTGTACAACCCGTCTTGAAGATGTCAAACGTCTCATGTGTACTGAAAGGGCCATGCTTTTGTGGATGTGTCATCTGAAAAAAAACCGGACCAGAGTCAGTACATCTACACTCTTGAAATTGCTTCACCTGAAGCCCTTGGATGATGCTCTCAGATGCAATAGGCTAAGGTGGTTTGGGCATGTGATACAATCTGACTCGTGGATCAAGAGGTGTTCCTCTGTGGAGGTGTTTGGATCAAGGCGCTGAGGACGACCCAGGAAGTCTTGAAAGGAATTGATCGAAGGCGATCTGAAGACCCTCAATTTGACGAAAGAAATGGCTAGTGATCGTATGAAGTGGCGAACTTTGCTGAAAGCTACAAGTCAGACACACGTATGACGTGTCCATTGTCCATTGACTATAAACGGATAGTAAGTAAGTATATATATATGAAATTGAACTCAGCATTAAATTAATTGACTCTTACAAAGAAGCAACATCTTTTTTTGTGTTTTTGTGTTTCTTTTAGAGTGTGTCTTATAGACAATAGTCTCTTAGCTAAGCGTAGTTTTGGAACATGTTCAAAAGAGGATCCGACTCTCAAAAAACTATATGATGGAGGTAGCCACTCTGCATTTTGGAATTTATCAAAAGTTTACTCAGTCAATGGATTGCCTGGGATCACTGGTGGCGTTTTTTCAGGTTAGCAAGTGTAAAACCAATTATTTTACTATAGTTTTCATTTGTTCCCTGTGTTTAAATTGTAAAAAATGTATCAATAGGGTGGCTATATATATATATATATACCTACATATATGTATGTATATGGTTATGTCAGTAGATTTGTAATCATTTGAGTCATACTAGTAGTAGTAGTAGTAGTAGTAGTAGTAGTACCATTACTACTACTACTACTACTACTACTACTACTACTACTACTACTACTACTGCTACTACTACTATTATTTTTATTATTAGTACCACTATAATTACTATTACTACTACTCATTGTATTACTGCTCCTGCTACTACTACTACTACTACTACTACTACTACTACTACTACTACTACTACTACTACTACCACCACTACCTCTACTATTAATATTCCTACTGGTACTAGGAACATCAGTTGCTTTCTAACGGGGTAGTTATTTAAGGACTGAGTACTAGATTTTGTCAAATGAATGCTACTTATAGTGGTGGTTTTAGACAAGTTTTACTATACGTTGTATTCCTGTGGGCACTCCTCTTCTTGTGTTATTGCTTGTGTTACGTTTCAGCTTATTGTATAATCTCTCTTCTGAGATTATACCATAAGCTGCTTTACTTCACTACAGCACAGAGGAGACTATTTCATGCTCTCTCTCTCTCTCTCTCTCTCTCTCTCTCTCTCTCTCTCTCTCTCTCTCTCTCTCTGTCCCTCACTCTAACGCTCTGTCTCTCTCTGTCCCTCTCGTGCGCACGTGAGGGACACAGAGGGACCCCCTTCTGTCTCTTTCTTCCCCCCTCCCTTACTCTACTTCACTCGCGTATTTCTCAATAAGACTTGTTTGAAAGACTTACATTATTGTAGGATTGTTATGTGTATTTAGTATGGTTTAAACACTTTTTGAGTTTTTGATCCATTTTACAAAGGAAATTTAAGAGGTGCCTTCAATATGTTGAATCATATGTTCTGTTAAATTATTTACCTTTGTAAACTGTGTTTACTTAGTAAAGCTTTTTATAAGCGCCGAAAAAATCAGGCAATTCCATGACAGTATTGTTTTACTGTGCCAGCCAATCATTTGTCAATATTAAGAAAGTTTGCAGGATCATGTAACACTAAAGAGAAGTCTCACAGGATTATTTGTAATCCATGTTATTAAAATGGTTCTATCTAACCATACAATGTGACGATTTAAAGAGAAAACAAATTTTGCCACTTATGCTCGAGGCTACGAGGTCTAAGACTAGGGTCCAACATATATTCCATAATTAAAATTATAGTTTTTTTCTATATTTGTAAACACGACAAAAAGCATTTTAAAACGACAAAACCAGTAGTTTTATTAATTTAATTAAATTCTTTACTACAGTGAAAGATAATTTTTTCTTGTTTTTGACGTGATATTACGTACCCAGAAGTTGTTACCATTTAATTTTTCTTCCAGTTAGACGGTGTACTAGCATGGCTCAGCTCACAAATTTCCCATTTTTTGTTGCATTATTTAACTCATTTAAATAGAGATCAGACCTTTAATAAGCATAGCCTCGTCAATACCCAAGTTACCTATGTTTCCTCACCTTGCATCTTTTGATCCTACCATTCCTCTTTTCAGAAAAACCTTCTTGAGAACGTTTTCATAGTTTCACTACTTTTGTTAACTAAACACATCTCGTAATTTATATCAGAACATCTGTTTCTCTTAGCTTCTATCTGTTTTTCTTACCCTACCTTTGTTTCTCGTACCTTCATCTGTTACTGTTACCTTACCTTTGTTTGTCATTCCTTATCTCTGTTTCTGTCACCCTATTTGTGTTTGTCTTACCCTACCTCTGTTTCTCTTACAATATATCTGATTTTGGTATGTAATCACTTTACCCTACCTGTTTTTGTTACCTTACCGTTGTTTTTCTTACCTTGGGTTGGTTGCTCTGACCCTGCTTTTGTTTTTCATTTTCCCTCTCTGTTTGTTGTACCTTGTTTCTCTTTTTCTTACCTTTCCGCTGTCTCCCCTACTCTGCCTTTGTTTCTGCTAATTTACATCGGTTTTTCGTACACAATCTCTTTATCTTACCTCTGTTTTTCTTACCTTACCCTCTTGCCTTACCTCTGTTTCACTTACCTTGCATCTGTTACTTTTACCCGACTTTTCTTTCTCATTTCTGGTCTTTGTTTCTTTAACCCTATTTTTGTTTCTGTTGCCTCTTATCTGTCTCTCTTACCCTACCTCTGTTGTTTTTACCTTACATCTGTTTTTCTTACGCCATCTCTTTACCTCTCTCACACTCTACCTCTATTCTTTTTTTGTACCTTACCCACTCACCATACTATTGTTTCACTTACTTTGCACCTGTTATTTAATTCTCATTCATTGCAAAGTACAGCACGTTTGGGGAGTCTAAATTGTTGGGCAATCGGTAGTTGTCAAGATTCAGAAACCTTTTTGAGGATATATGATGGCAAGACTGAATGGAAAGCCTTGATCGCCAACATTTGGTTAGAACGAAGAATGTTGTAGAAGATGGCATATAAAAAAGAATAATGTTTTCCAAAGTCTTTGTTTCTTTTACGCTATTTGTGTTTCTTTTGCCTTTCCTCTGTCTCTCTTTACCCTACATTTGTTTTTCTTATCTTACTTTTCTTTCACTTGCCTTGAATCTGTTACTGTTACCCTACCTTTATATCTCATTCCGTGTGTCTGTTTATTTTACCCTATTTCTGTTTTTGTTACCTTACCTCTGTTGTTCTTGCCCAACCCTCGTGCCATACCTCTGTTTCACTTACATTGCATCTCTTACCCTCACCCTTCCTTTATTTCTCGTTCCTTCTTACTTTACCCTACTTCTGTTTCACTTACCCAATGTAAGTTTCTCTGACCCAACCCCTTTTTCTGATATACTATACATGTAAATGTCTTCCGTGTTGTGAACCATTTCCTCCAGACATTATGCAGAAACACCTTCAAAATAGCGTTTTTGATTATCATATGGTTTGACGACTTTTGTTAAGTACCCACATCTCATGAATTATTGCAGCAGCCTCCCATTCTTGTTTTCTCCAGAGATAATTTAGATATAACTTTGGATTAAAAACATCATTCCGATGTGTTTGTTGCCGTTTTTTTACGTGGTAAAGACCTTTTTTTGATTTATGATAAGGCTTGATTTGTCATTTTTTAAAGAGCATAAGAAATACTACGGATTTTACCAGGATTCTTTTAAAAATATTCAAGCTTAGTCATTTCATTTGAATAAACTCCATTCTTTGTAGATCCAAAACGTTTGAAGGGTAATGATAAATTGAAAACATGGGTCCCATCTCATCTCCTTTAACTTTTCGTTTCTGATATTCGTCATCTTTTGTTCAGGGGCAAAATAGATCGCGCAGTCGCTTTTACAGAACCTACGGGATCTGATAAACACGAAAATACTTCTTCCTCTGTAATAGGGTAGTGGGTAGCAACCTGAACGTTTTGATGCGTTAAAATGAATGAAACATGAAAGTGTTCACAAAAAATACGATCTACAGCTAAGTGCACAAACCACTGAATATTTCAACATGCAGAACGCTTCAAAACACAACATGTTCTCCCTCTTGTTTTGTATTTAAGACTGCAAAGGGCTAGTGTAAATTTAAAGTAACTGGTGTTTTTTTCGTTAGCTCACAGGGTATGGAAAAGACTCATTAACTCATAAACTCATTAAGTCACTGAGTCACTCACTCACTCAGTCACTCACTCACTCAGTCACTCACTCACTCAGTCACTCACTCAATAACTAACGTACTCTATTACTTACTTAACCACTCTCACTCAGTTATGTAATTACTCGCTCAGTAGCTCAGTCAATCCTTCACTGCATACTCACTTACTCATACTCATTTAGTCACGCACCCACTGTCTCATTCACTCACTCACTTGCTCACTTGCTCACTTGCTAAGGGACTCACTCACTCATGGCACCAGAATGGGGAAACAAATGTTTAATTTTTAAGCAAGGAAAACAAAAATCGAGGCCCAACATGGTTACTTCAAAAATGTTTTTTGTAAACTCTAGGAATGTGTTCACAAAAGTAATTCAATTGATCAACGTTTAAGACATATAGCCCAGGTGCCTGGGATTATGCCAGAGTTTAAACTCAATAATAACCTCACTTAACTTTGTGGATCCTTTAATATAAATGTTAGGTTCTTAGGAAGTGTTGTTCAATACATTTCCCTTTTTATCGACACAGTTAGCGACTGGGAAGGTTCACTATTGGAGCGGAATTTTCTAAGGCTTTATGAATGAATTTTTTGTTTTACAGTTGTTAGAAATGGAAATGGGTAATTTAATATAATCTAATATGTAGAAACAATGATCAGGGTAATGATGACATTTATGTCTTGTTAGTTATTCGATATGTCTTTGAATACTTGGCAACAATTAAGGATTAAACATGAAAACTTGAAACAGCAGAAATTTGGTTTATCAGAAGAATGCTGAGGGTCTTATGGAATGAAAGGAAATCAAATATATGTGTACTGAAAGGGAAGATACCTGGAAAGGTACTTATTATAGGTTGTTAGAAAAAGACAAATGGGATTTGTTAGATACACTTGTCGCTAAAAAGGTCTTGAACTCTCATTCTCAACAAAAAAAATAGAGAGCGAAAGGAGTAGAAGAAGGCAAAGTACAGCACGTTTGGGGAGTCTAAATTGTTGGGCAATCGGTAGTTGTCAAGATTCAGAAACCTTTTTGAGGATATATGATGGTAAGACTGAATGGAAAGCCTTGATCGCCAACATTTGGTTAGAACGAAGAATGTTGTAGAAGATGGCATATAAAAAAGAAGAATGTTTTCCAAAGTTGTGATAAGGTATTGATGGCTAATGTATGATCATTGGATACGTGCGTAAGCTGCTGGGAAAAAGGTTTCAACCAAAATGAATACAAATTTGCTTGGGATTTTCTTGCAATTTACCACAAAGCGCTTGCTTGATAAATGTAGTGCATTTTGTACCTCACTGGTAATTTGTATTTTTGCCATTTTGATATGTAATCACTAAGTAAGGAACCAGGTTTGCTTTAAAAAACAACGCTTTTCTTTTGTAGGTTTGTAGATTTGTGTTTTTTTATGTTTTGAAATCTATTCACGGCTTCCATTTCTTACAGAAAATGTAGGAAGTCACTACAGAAAAGCTGGAGAAAGTAAAAAGGGCACGCCCGGACGGAAAGGAGAAGTAGTTGCTGACATAACGACCTCGTTTACGCTCTTACTGGCAATTTTTTTCCCATCTGTGACCGGTAGGTTGTGAAGAGTTAAGAGTCACATTATTACGAAACTTTTAACTTCCGCCCACATGTTCATTTTTCAGCGTTTAAATTAATTAACAATGTTAGTTTGGTACAGGCATTGATTTAGCGACAAAAGCCACTGAATCATTTGAAGCTACTGCGAAAAGCTGGGCGAAAAGTAAAGCGGACAGTCAGGCTCGAAAAACGAGTAGCTTTTAGTAAAGCTGAAGTCAAGGGTGTAAAGCTAAAGCTGAAACTGGGTACTACTATATATAAGCTAAAAGTAGAACGAAAATCAGACTAATGCTAATGATAAAGCTCAGGTTAGTACTGAAGGTTTGGCTAAAGGGAAAGTTAAAAGTAAAGCGTAAGTTAATGCCAATGATAAGGCTCAGGCTCATGCTAAATGTAAAGCTAAATTTGTTGGCAAAGTACATTGGTAAAGGTAAAACTAAAATCAAGCTCAAGTTAATTCTGAAGGTTAAGCTAAAGGGAAAGTTAAAAGTAAAGCTTGAGTCAATGCTAATTGTAAGGCTCAGGCTCATGCTAAATGTAAAGCTAAATTTGTTGGCAAAGTACATTGGTAAAGGTAAAACTAAAAATAAAGCTGAAAGCACAGTTAAAAATAAAGCGTGACAAAAAGGTAGAGGGCTTTTTAAGCGAAAAGATTCGAGTTTTTTTCTTGTAACAGAATTAAGTTTTTCAGTTCTGTTTTGTTTATCGTCTCTATAAAATGCGTCTTATAGAAAAACTACCTAGAACGACCAACATGTGCCCACCACAAGACAAACATAGCAATAAAAAGACACAATTACAGGTGCTGAATTACCTCCTATAAGACCAATTCGACCACGCCCTCAATTTGACATAATTTGTTGGGAATGTGGAAAATGCACTTTGATCGCGCTAGTTCGTGTAAGAAGAAATATAGCGACACAAATGATAGTGACACTACAGTGAAATTTCTGGCTGCCTTTGATGACCTTTTTTTTAAAACAAAGATCTTTTTTTAATAAAAAAAATCCAGTTTGTAACATTTAACATCATTAACGAGTATTATCAACTGTATCGAAGAACCATGAAAATGACAGTGACGATAATAATATTCTAGCCGCCTTTGATTTCTAGCTTTGAGATTAATCAACTGAGAAAAGGGGTGACAAAAACTGACAATAACGCTGAATACATTTTTCAGCACGGAACTTGTGATACACTGTGGACGAACATTTTCCACGGACCTTTTAAAACCAGAACTCCAACACTGATAATTTTTTTACAACCGTGTCTCTGCACTTAATAAAAAATATGTTATTTCAGAATTTCAGGATAAACACGTTATATATCTAGTACTGTCATTACTGTCAGTAATTTTTATGTTAGTATTATATATATGGCAATTTTTGTTCAAAGAATGTTTAGTGGACCAAGACCCTGAAGTTAAAAACACAGATCAAACGGATTTACTGTTGAAGAAAACAAAGAAAAGGATTTTAGACTCTTGGGAATTTTTTGCGTGAATGTGTGAAACGGTTGGCGAACACAGACCGTTTCTCCTTGTCCAAAAAGCGGATTCCTTAAAATCTAAATAGCATTGCCTCAGTTCACGTTCATTTCACGCACTGCTCACGTGCAGTTCAAGCACAGTCTACGGTTTTAGGTGAAAGGCAAACCTGGCCCTTCAATTTTTTCTACCCTTTGATCTTTGAATTTTTAATTGCCTCACAAAAATTAGTTACGTTGATGTTTCTTATGATTCAGATCAAGACCCAGTAAGTATAATAAATCCGCAGATAATTTTCGTTCCCATTTCAGCCCTGAATTATTGAATACGCGTACCTACTTTGTTTTATTTTTGTGCTTATTAAAACTAATTAGATGATTTATTTGTTTATAGGGATAATGGCAGGCTCAAACAGATCTGGGAATCTAAGAGATGCGCAAAGATCAATACCACGTGGAACTATTGGCGCAATACTGACAACGTCGTTTGTCTGTATCCTTTGACTAAGACTATTTACTTAATTGCTTCCTTGCTTGCTTACATACATACGTACCAACTAACATTTTGCCTGTAACTTAATAGAAAAATGTTTGTATGCATGTATGATGTATGTATATATGTTTGTATGTATGTATGTATGTATGTATGTATGTATGTATGTATATATGTAAATGTAAGATCGAATGAAGGTACAAAGAGCTTGAAGTGTGACAAATGTGATCGTTTTCTTCTATCAAAAGATGGCTTTGTCAATCATTTGAAGTCCCATGTCAGATCAATGCCACTTTCTAACCTCCCTCCAAGCCCACACAATCTGTCATGTGTGATGTATGGCAAGGTTGCAAATCAGCACCAGGTCTAAAAAGACACATGGCTGTACGCAGACACCACATTTCACAAAGTGATACCATCAACCCAGTGGTAATTTCTTCTTTCATCTGTCACCTATGTTTCAAGCTTTGCAGATCAGAAGCTGGTCTCCGAAGTCACCTACGAGATCACCCAAGGAAAGACAGAAATTTTACTGACAACAGCTGAAGTCACAGACGGCAATCATCTGTCAAGATGGAGCAATCACCATGTATGTATGTATGTATGTATGTATGTATGTATGTATGTATGTATGTATGTATGTATGTATGTATGTATGTATGTATGTATGTATGTATGTGTCTATCTATCTAACTAACTGTTACTTGTACACTATAAAAGTAACAGTGAAGAAATTTTAATTAGGAATCATTTCACCATTTTTTTTTGCATTTGTGAAGGAATTAGACGCAAACTACTTCTTTCTCCCATCTTGATCTTCATCAAGTCTTGAAGTCGAAACTTTACGTTTTACTGTTTCATGGATTTGTAGATATTTGGTGAGGAATTTGTTCCCAAAATATTTTTGCTTGTTATTTCCAGAAACCAGGATACTGTCCTTTTTGGTGAATTTAAAAAATATTCTACACCCAAAAAGCTCCCCAAGTGATCTGAAGGATACATCTAGCAACTAGGAACTGCCTTTCTTTATATGAAATGTTTCCATGCTCTGGCTTTGATTTTTGATTGAGTTTTTGGTTGAATTACATTCTGTTGCGTTTCTAAGCGGTTTTTAACACA
>RDPX01000332.1:0-28171 GCA_003991215.1 Morbakka virulenta
TTTGCTTTTCAAACTTGCCCTAGAATTTCAATACCCTTAACCGTAATTTCTACGGGCATTAATTTTCTATTCCCGTTTTTTTATTTCAAGGAGCTTTGGTTTTTGCCTCAGGCTGATTCCCCGTGTTCTATTTAACTGCCCGTAGGAATAATGCCTACGGTGATTTTAGGCTGGTTTTAACGGGCCACAAGTGTGCTTTTGCCCTTGATTCTTACAGCCGTATAGGTGTCGCATTTATTTTGGTAGGGTCCCGTTTTCCTTTACATTCAAATTTAATCATGATTTTGCCAGGCATGATACAGCAGTGGTTTGCCTTTGCCTTCTGCAGGGTGTGTTTCTTAAGAACACCAGCCCCAGCAAGCTGCCGTTGACCCATACAGGGTTCTTCCGCCTTCTCTGGCTGCTACCCTCCGTCAGCCTTTGGTCAGCCAAGATCACCCACAAAGCAGTGGGAGCAAAAAGCTCTCTCTCTCTCTCTTTGGTTGCGAATTCAGTGTTTATTGTCACCAACCACAAGGACCAATGCTCTTGGGGCAACGTAACCTAGTGAGGGAGGCATTTGGCTGCTGCACGTTGCCCAAGGGTAAACCAGCACAACAGCAGTTAAGAGGTAGTGACATTCTCCTCAAAAATCCGGAACTCCCGGACAATGGTCCTGCTGCTGGGTGCAGTTTAACGTCATACCCAGGCCGTGTTTTGTTGCAACTGTATTGTAGTTCCTCACCAAGCCTGTATCAATAGGTTGATGGTTCCTTTCCCTCTCTCGTCACAAGCATATCCAGAAAAGAAATGGAACAGTGTTTCTCTCGATCTTTCATAACTCTCCTGGTGAACAGTGAGTGACTTATCAGGAGCCGCAGTGAGCGGTAATCATTAAGATCTGGGGCGGTCGTTTTGCATTATATTTTTCGTATTATAATCAGATGAATGAGTAAGAAAAACTCTAACTTTACAGCACTCAGAGTTTTTCTTACTCATACATCTGATTATATGATAGCTCCTACGTTTTAATGTGGTAGAGCACTGTTGTTGATGACATTTCATATTCATTTGTTAATATTTTTCGTTAAAAAAAACAACTTACATTTAAGTGGGTTTTCCACTGGTGTTAAGGGAGGCGATGCGACTGTGCGTGGGTTTTTCTTAGTGATACTAAAAGTTGAATAGGAGACTTTCTCTCATTCGATGGTGAACTTCAGATTAGGATGCACATCGTTGATTTCATCTTGCAATGGACATGTGACTTGATAAGAAAGGCTTCTGCCGAAAAAAAAAGAAGACTTCCGTTCGGTGACCAGCCTCCTTCCTAGGACAATAAAAGCGTCTTACCATACCTCATATTAACAATTACCGGAAAATGAAACACAGCCTTAAAAATAATAATTTAACCAATCAAATCACGAGGAGCTCAAAAGAATGCAGAACCTTTATTGTCCATGGTCTGCCTTGCTTCAGACGCTCTGTTTCCATTAAATGACAACAAGCAGATTTCAAGTGAGGTACGTACATGTTTAATTACCTGAAAACGGTGATATTTTCATTTGCACCTAGAATAAAAGACAAATTCATAAGTGGTTTTATGTTTTGCTTTATGTTATTTGACAGGGTATGTCGTTTGTTTTTGCTAACGTTCAATTTGTTTTCTGTCTCGTTACTCGACTGCTATCATATTGGAACTGGAATCCCTTTCTTCATTTTACGTTAAACCACTTGTCCCAGCGCAAGAAAGGAATAAAAACACTTGTATTTTTGGCCGTAACAAAAGAGCTTGAACATTGTGCCTGTGTTGGTTTTGAAGTGGTTCGTTAGACATGTCACATTTTGTTTTATTATAAGCTTACAAGAGATATAGTGTCTCTTGTCAGTATATTTACTGGATTCCTTATCCTGGAATTCGTAAGAATTTTTAATTAGATCAGTTCGTGGTATTAGGACCTACCTATGTGATGAACTACCATCATCTAAGAATAACTGAATGAGAATCACTGAATCAATTGTGCGGCAACACTTTTCTCGACAGTATTGTTGACTATTTGCCTCTGGCATGTGCTCTTTAAAGATCTTAGACAATACTCTGAGGTTCATAACCCTCACACTCACTTGGTCGTCCGAAGCCTGTAAGAATATGTGTATAACCACCGAGCTGTCACCTGCCGTTAGTTATATAGTGTTGTGCAGGCAGGAAGAAAACGAGAACAAAAGTATTTGTAAAAAAAGGTTGAGGAGAAAGTTTCTTGAGCCCCTGTTTTTTGATGTCAAGCCAGGGGCCTCAGCTTTAAATAACAGGAGCGAATTCCAAGTTGAAATTGTTATGGGGAAGAAACTGTGGTTAAAGTAGTCAGCCCTGGTTGAGTACTGGTGGAATGGAAATGGACAGCCTTCCTTTCCAGGTAAAAACCTGGAAGGGAAGGCTGTCAAAAGCAACAACACAGGCTTTGTGGACTTTGAAAAACCATATAACAGAGGCCCAAGGGAACTTGTATAATGGTCCCAAAGAAAATTCAGTCAAAAGCATGTGATACTCATGTTGTAAAGCATTGGTGTCATGGTCAGACTGCACCAAAGCTTAGCCCTGAGCCCTTTTGTATTCATTATCATCATGGATACAATATCCCTTGACAAATGCAGGGTTGTGCCTCAGAAACTCCTTTTTGCTGATGATTCGGTCATCACAGCTGCTGAGAAGAAGGAGCTACAGAAGAGAAAAAGTGAGTATCAAGGCGTTCTGGAGAAGAGAGACCCAAAGGTGAATGGTCAGAAGACAGAGGTAATGGTATCCAGTAGACAAGAGGGTGAAATTTCTAAGATGGTGGACAGTCATTAAGTCATCAGGGCAGTGGACAAGCTCAGATATTTAGGCTCTATTATCAAAAAGGAAGGAGGCTGTGAAGAAGAGATCAAGGCAAGGGTTGGGTATGCCTGGAGGAAGTGAGTGTGTGGAGGTGGGGGTGGAGTAGTGCAGTTGTCTATGACAAGAGGGTACCACTCCACCTTTAAGCAACCTCTATAAGGTTGCCATCAGACCAGCTTTGTTGTATAGTGCTAAGACTTAGCCATTGAAGAAAGGCCAGGGAAGGTAACTGGAGGCCACAGAAATGAGAATGGTACAGTGGATGGTTGTTGTATCACTTCTCGAGCACATGATGAACTTGGCTTTAGAAAGCAGACAAAAGTGGTAAAAGTGGGCAGAAAGGCAAGAGATGCAGTACTCCACAGGCTTTGAAACACCGTAATGCATGTATAACACCAGTCATTGGTTGGGAAAGGAAGTAGAGGATGCCATCAATTGAGGCAGAGAGACAGAATGCAGAGTGATATGAAGGCAGTTGGAGCTAAAGAAGATAATAGAAGTAACTGTGCAGAGTGAAGGAAAAATTGTCAAGCAGCTGGCCAACATTTCAGGCTGGAAGAAGACCAAAGATGAAGAAGTAGTTGGTGTACTAGATCAGGGCATGATATCCTGGAAGACCAAATTAACCTTTGGAAATGAAATACCAGGTGAAGTTGAAATTAAGGGAGGGATCTTCAAGATGACAAGTGAGAAGGCATTAAACTCTTTAGTTCAGGCTGTCAGGCTTTAAGTGGAAATGTTGGAATAAAATTAAGCATTGAATAATGTGCAATGTTGGTTTTAAAATAATGGAAATTACAAAGTCAAATGGGATTGTGTTACCAGATGATGCAATCATCATGACAATGAATGAAGGAGATAGCTATAAGTACCTGGGAATAATGGAAGCTGGTCAAGTCTTATGGAAAGTAATAACAGGAAAAGTGAAGAAAGAGTATTTTAGACAGACAAAGAAAGTTATCAAATCAAAATTGAATGGTGAAAATAGCATCACTGCAGCTAATACCATGGTAGTGTCATTACTTAGGTACTCTGCTGTTTTTCTGAACTGGACAAGAGAAGAATTTAGAACCATAGACAGACAAACAAGAAAGATGATTACCTTGTACAAAGCCCTATATCCGAGAGACAGTGTTAATAGGGTTTATCTACACAGAAAGGAAGGAGATAGAGGACTTATTTCAATAGAAGATTGTGGTGATATTGCAGAACTGAATCTTGAGGAAAATGTAATGAAAAACAAAAAAATACTGATAGCCAGAGGAAATGTATTAGAAGATATTGGAAGTGTGCAGCCTTACAAGAAAAGTTGGAAGGAAAAGAGAGAAATTACAAAAGATGTCAAATTACCCTCATGGGATTGACATAATTGGTATAATTAAACATGTAGTGATAAGAAGATTGAATTGCTTTTTCACACCTAGTCCTTTGATTTATAATTAGCTAACTGGAATTTATTTAAATGTCTGCATTTATATTATTGTAAATTATTAGCTAACAGGAATTTATTTAAATGTCAACATTTGTATTACTATAAATTATAATTTGTACCTTGCTTGCATAAAATACTTGTTACCCTGTGCATAGACATGTTTCCCAGAATGCACTGTATTGTTCTTTCCCACTTGCTACGATCCAGGCTCCCCCTCTGCACATGGGATCCTGTAGTGGGAAGTACCATTCATGTAACTTCCATTCATGCTGTTTGTGTCTTTCATTTGAGTTGTCATGATACTAGGGAAGAAATAATGTGGTGGTTTCCCCATGCCTTCCACATCCAGTATGTTTGAGTTGGAACTCTAGCCTTTGGTCAGCCTATACCTATCCCACAAGAAAGTGGGTGCAGTGAGGTAATAGCCATTTCCTTGGTTGGTCCAGGTACTTGCACCCTCCAAAATCCACCCCTCCAGCTCTGCTGCAGCCCAGAGCAATTGAGTGCTATTCCCTTTGACCTGCCTGGCTTGGGTGCCTCTGTTAGGAGACTAGCTCCTACCAGCATAGCTCTCGGGTCACAGAGACACACAAGCCCCACAACCAGAACAAGATTGCATCCCCAACAATGTTTTTTGAGACACAATCTCTAGGGTAGTTGTCATCCAATACTAAAGAGTTCCCCCCCCCCCTTATGCACAACAGAATAACCCCTGCCAGATGCCAACCTTGTACTTCGTGGTCTCAGGGAGAGCTAACAGGTACTGCACTTTGCTCAAGGCAGACATGGAGGTAGTTGTGGCAAAGAATAACCTCATCCACCCATGTCGAAACTCCACAACCAGATGCATTTTTACATCTTACCCAGGACGACTGATGACAATACTGTTGAATTAAATACCTGGGTGGGTGACAAGGCTGAGCAACGTATTGAAGCTAAATAGTCTGAGGTCCCAACTCATATTTCAGCACATTTTCATGAGACCCTTGAAGACCTTTATAATGCAAAGCAAAAAGCAAGTGAGAACAAAACTACATTTTTCAGTAGGATGGTGAAATTACATTGTCAAGCTCCCTTTCCTGAAAACACAGACTTATTATTGTTGATAAGGTAAATAAGTTTTAAATGCACCAATCTTCAATGGAAGGGTAAACTAATGCTTAAGGACAAAAAAATTACTGTTATAACTTGCCAAGACATCTTGAAAAAGCACAAAGCTATGGATGTAACCATGAAACAGTTTAGTAAAGTATTAGTTCAAGTCACGTACTCTCATGACCCCTCCAATTGCCATCAGAATAGACACCACATGTTGAGGTGTTGATGTTGAAATTACTCTGTCACTGGTAGCCTATCATTTGTGTGCAGTCAGGCTTCTGCAGTTTTATTTTTTCTCAATAAGTGCTTTGCCAAGGTGATGTGAAACATTTTATTATTGTTAGTTGTGTTGTTACTTGTGTCAAGCATCAAACTGAATGGTTGTTTTGTTAAGGTGCTAATAAGCTCTTCCTTTATTTTTGCAGCCAGCCATATTTGTACAGGCAAACTGTACTCCAGCTTTAGTTAATTACTTTACTCTACCCATTTAACATCTTCTGTCCCCTTGCAGGGTTTGATGGTATATGAGACTCTTCCACCTTCCTGTATCATATACATAACCCTAATCTACACTGACAAATCTCATACCTTCTCTCACTATCACCATCCAACTCTTCTTCGGCCTTCCAAGTAGTAGCCTCCCCTCCACATTCAAATTTAATATCCTACCAAGAAGGTCATTCTCTTTGCTTCCCTTGACTTGCCCATACCACCTCAACCGTCTCCCCCTCAGTATCATCTCCAGAGGTTCCACACCAAATTTACTTTCCACTTCTTAACTTCTGATTTGATCTTCCCAACTCACTCCTGCCATGAATTGCAACAGCCTCCAATCACAACTCGTCAACACTTCCTTCAGTCGCTCTGCCATTGGCCATCCTTTCGAACCATAGAGCTTTACTAATCTGATTCAAGCATCATAGAGTATCATTCACAAGTAGGCTTGCTATTTCCCTCCACTTCTGTCAAGCAGCTGCTACCCTCATTCTCACAGCCCACTCCACCCCACCTTCACTGTCCAGCAGGTCACCAAGATAGCAAAACTTCTTCATCTCCTCTACTGTTTCTCTGTCGACCTCAATAGAATCTTCAGCTTCTATCTGTTGTTGATTTTGAGCCTCGCATATTGGCAGTGGAAGTTAGGATTACCAATCACTTTTCTTAATCCTAAGCATTGTTTATGACATTACTTTTGACAGGCCATACACTGAATCGAGTTGTGTCCAACAACACCTCCACAAACTGCACATTGATATCTTCCTGACCTGATGCCCTTGCCTTTCTTTCCAGTGACCATTATTTTGTTTTTGCTGATGTTAACCTTTATGCCTCGTCTGGCCATTGGTCCTCTCCATTGCAAAAACTTCTGCCCTGCCTCTTCTTTGGTAGCTGCAATGACCACTAAATCATCTGCATACAATAATTCTCAGACATCATCTCCTCCACACTCTCTGGTTGTTTCCTCCATAACATGAATGAACAACAGATGACTCAGAGATGAACCTTGATGCACTAGAACTTCAATGGGGAACACTCCAGACTCTCAACCACCTATCCTCACTCTTGACCTTGTGTTGTCATAGAGCAGCATCGTCAGTTGGATCAATTTTTCAGGGACTAGTTGTCTTCTGAAGACCCATTCAATAGCTTTCCTCTGTATCTGATTGAAGGCTTTCTCAAAATCAACAAATACATGATACAATTTTGTTTTATTTTCCAAATACTTTTCTTGTAACTGGCTTTCAATGAAAATGGCATTTTCCATTAACTTCTCAGCTTGAAAACCAAACTGGTTTTCTCTTATTACAAAATTGTGTAGCCTAGCATCCAAGACCTTCTCAAAAATCTTCATTCCTTGTTCCAATAGTCGCAGGCCTCTATGTTTTCCACAAACCAATGCATCTCTTTTGTTTTTATAAAGAACTATTGCTATACTGTCTCTCCACTTTGTAGGTATGCTCATGTTCTCCACGAACTTTCTTAAGGTTGCAGTGACAGAGTCACATGTCCTCAAGTGCCTTGAACATCTTTGCTGCAACCCCTGATGGTCCTGTGGCTATCCCATATCTTACTGATGGCAGTTTTCACTTCCTCCTCTGTGATGTCTTCAATTGAGCCTTCCACTGCATCACACTCTTCGATTTGGTTTTCATATTCTTCATTTAGATCTTCTTGAAAATACCTCTTCCAACTCTATGCTACTGAGTCAACTTTGTCAACTAAAATGTTCCCATTCTCGTCTTTGATATAACTAATTTCTTGAATAGCCTTTCTGTCTTTCTTCATCAGAGTTGCTCTCTAAAGAGCTTGTTTCTACCTTCTCTCGTAATTGAATTTTCACTCCAACAATTCTATGCGTCACCTTTTGCCTCTGCCACCTTTTTCTTAGTTTCACTTTGCATTCTATTTTTCGCTATCTTCGTCTTCACCACTTCACTGCCATCTTTTAAAAGCAATTTTCTTATCTTTATATCTTATCCCTTTTTTTATATCTGCTTGCACCCATTCGTTCTACCATCAGGTCTCTCTTTCTCTATCTCTTTTTCCAGTGGTTTCACCACACATAGTTTTACAGGTGTGCAGCAAATTCCTTCCAATTTTTCCATATTTCCACTGCATGGTACCATCCTTCTCTCAAACCTGGCTTGAATTCTCTTTTGACATCAGTGACCTTTATTTTCCACAGCGTCGCTCTTTTCCTCATTTTATACTTTCTTCCCGTGAAGTCACTGATGTTGATAGTTGCATGCACAGGTCTATGCTGGATAAGGCAAGCCCCTGCACAGCATGACAATATGTACAAACAACACCACCTGTTTTGCTCATCAACAGCAAGTCTATCTGAGTGCTACTGTCTCAACTTTCATAGGTAATAAGTTTTTCATATTCTTTCTTAAAGTACATATTCAATATATGTAAGCCATGACATTTACTTATATCCAACACTACTTTTCCTTCATTATTTTTCCTTTCATAACCATAACTCCCCTTTACTTCCTTATATCAAGCCTTGTATGCTCCAATATGTACATTCACATCACCTCCCACCATCAGTACTTCGGATTCTGGAATGCTACCAATTTCATCTTCAAACCTTGCCCAAAATTCTAACTTTTCCAGATATGGTCTTCCAACCTGTGGAGCATATATGGAAAATATATTCCATATTTTATTTCCTATGACCATTTGTACTTTCATCATTCTTTCATCATACCGCATCACTTCTATAACATTTTCTGCCATATCCATTTTCATCATAATTCCAACATCGTTAATCTTCCACCGTAAATCCACTGTACCAGAATTTATATTTCCCTTCATTACCTCCAAACATTGCACAGCCCTGCATTTGGTATTTTACCTCCAGGAGACAACATGTGGCATGGGTTTGAATCCCACTTCTGACAATTATTTAAAAAATATATATATATATATTTAAAAAGTATATTTTCTTGACCGAACTTTACATTTACAATCTACTGGACCTAATGTTTTAGCTACAAATTGTTAAAAACAGAATTAGCAGTTACATTTTTTTGTTGCAATTAATACCCTGCGCAACTCTGTGTTTCACTTGGAACTTCACTAAAGACAACATAAGTATCACATCAACATCAATTTGTTGAAGTTTGAAACAAATAAGCAGTGGAAATGCAGGAGGAGGAGGGTCAGATTTGAAATGGGGTTCTACACCACTTGTTAGTTGATAGTAGTATCACAATCCTAAAAGAGTGCTATTAAAAATTTAGAAAAAAAATGATAGTGGTTGAATGTTGGAAGAAGGTGGGTCAGGTAGTGCCCTACGAAGTTTTTGCTTGAAATCAATTTTGACAACCTATCTAGCCACAATCGTAACTCAGCTGAAGGCCCACCTCAACGTAACTGTAAGTAATATACCAGTTTCAGTAGTAGGCCCTGCAAGCGAGCCAGCAGGACAACTACCCTCCTGCTAATACCTGATGAACACCAAGGAAAAAGTATTAGTAGGAGGGTCGTATATTCCATGTATAAAATGCCCTTTGTTATCAACAGGTTTTCTTACCACTGTATTTGATTTCTCACTTTTATATTTCTTATTTTAGCTTTCTTACCCAGAAGTCAGAGAAAAATAAACAGACATGTCACTTACAAATATTGTAAACTCTCTTCCGAAGAGATACTTTTTCCAGGGATTAGAGAGCAGGATTGGAGGAATTAAACAGCAGAAAACATTTCTTGGTAAATCATAGGTTTTAAAACTATTTTTGGTTAAATAATATTCTTCTCATAATATATTAATACAGAGAGTTGTTCTGGTCAATTTACTGAATTTAGTAAGTATTATATAATTGTTGTCATAAGAAATAAAAAGCACAAAAATACTAAGCACAGAGATGATAATAATTAATCTGGTAAAAAGCCACTATTCACAGACAGATTATATTTTAAGAATAACTACAGATGTAAACAAAATTGATAACAGAATATGAATAATATACATCCACAGTGATGTATAAACAAAATACTTTTACTATAATGCTATAACTCAAACAATGCAATAATTTGTATGTCACTTTAATAACTAGTGTAAACAACCTGGTTTGCTGACTCATTGTTTATTGTGTATATTAAGTATCTCACATCCATTAAACAAAGCAGAAGACCTACGAAACAATTTTTAAAAAAATAATATCTTTCTCTTGTTAGTTTAGGTTAGACTATAGATTTAGATGTGTCAGCAAGCAGATCTGCTTTATATTCTGAGGCAATCAGGCAATAGAATGATTGAAAGTAATGTGCTTGTTACAATATAACATTGTGATGTAATCATTTTGTTGTATTAGCGTGTATTAACATTTGTGTATTAGCATGTATTAGCATTTGTGTATTAGAGTGTCAGATTCAGAGTTAAGTGAGAAGTTCTTTAGAAACGTATTTTCCTTTTTGGAAATGCAAAGTGCTTATAATATGGGCCATTATGCCTCTCAGTAAAATTAGTGCATAATGAACACTGAATCAATGCTACTGAAAGCACATTTTTTGTTCTTTTACCTCACAAGGCCTGTTTAACTCATATGTTTGGGACAATGAATGTGGATTTGGGTACACCAAGGATAATGAGTTAGTTCTAGTGAGTCAGGATTCCAGTGGTTCCAGGTATGAGTATGAACAAGTTACACATGTTATTATATGGACTGTGTTCAAAATTTTCCTGCAGTACTTTTCTAGGCATTTTAATAGTGTTTTAGACTCTAGGTAATGGAAAAAAGTGTTCACGTGTTTCATTTAAGTACAGTTCATGTTGATGAGATATAGATTATCATGCCATGAACCATTATACTTACGCTAGGCAACATTTTCGAAGGTACCTTATTAGGAGGCAATTAAATTGATGGAAAATTTTTAATTAAAGATATCCATGAATGCATTTTAGTCATTTCACTGGCAGTCATCAGTGTAAGTGTAATCAATGAGATGCATAGTTTCATTTTCAATACCAGTAGCCATATAACAGGTAAGTGGCAGAAAACAGTTGGGGTTTTTTTCGTTAAAAACAGAGTATATAGTTTTTAGAATATTAATCGAGTTCAGTTATCCTTATGATCATTTTCCACATTGTTTTGACCATGAACAGATATTTTGCTCATTGCCACATTTCTGCTTTTAACAACTTAGACATTTTCTTACGAGTGCTCCTTGGGGATCTTTTTTTTGTAATTTTTATATTTAAATTGCATTTCATTTAAAGCAGTTACAGGTAGACATTTTTGCTTTAACCTGGACTAACGAGATTTAAAAGCTGTTTCTTCTTTTTTTACCACTTGAAAACCATTTGTGCTCAAAAATAGAATAGTAATTTGCATTTACTATGAAAATTACAAGTACTGCAGATATGAGATCCATACCTGGGATAAAATCAATAACAAAATGGTTTTTAAGTGTTTTTTTACTTGTTTTTGTTTCAAAAAATAAATTGTCACCACATAAGCAACTGCTGATAACAGAGACAGATTACTAAAAGATCTGGGGACTGAAGGGACAAAGTAAGAAGTGGTCTTATGGTTTAATGCAAGGAATTTAATTTGGTGGACTGACAATAAAATGGTTACCCCCCTTGTACATTTTCTTAATTTATAAAATACTAGCAGAGTACCTAGCTTCGCCGGAGTATTTATTCCCTTGTGTTTGTTTTTGTATGGACTTTTCGATAGCTTTTTTCTGTTCGTTTTCAGTCCTCTCATTGTTTTCATTAGACTAAGGGTAATTAATAAGCGTCATTTCTGCTTATTATTTAGTACTGCATTCAACTATTAAATCTGCAAAGTTTTGCTGCAATCTGTGGTCCCTTGAGGCTGAAACAGCTACACTTCCGCTTTGTTGAGGTCACTTCCGGTTCTAAGTTAGTTACTTTCATTGTTTTTATTAAACAGTCCTTTGTCTTTCCACAAAGTTTCACTGAAATCGGAGCAAAAATTCCTTACTTCCTCTTTAGCGGGTCACTTCCGGTTAGGTTAGGTGACTGCCGGTTCTGCTTTAACCCTTCCAATGCCAGTTAGGCTGAGCTATAGCCTTCCGCAAAGTTTCGCTGCAATCGGAGGTCTGAGGGGCCGGAAACTCTACTTCTTGTCCAGAAAGGCCACTTTCTTTTTCATGACGTCACTTGCTGTGCCCCTATTATCCCCGTTGCATTCCCATGGAGGTTTCGTCCAAGTATGGTGTCGATCGGAGAAATACTATGCCTCTTATGGTCAGTTTAGTGTCTTCAAAATGCATATTTGACCCTATGGCGTCACTTCCGGAATAGTGACGTTACTTTCGGTAGGCCAAAGTCACTTCCCGGATGTTCCTCCTTGTTCGTGCCAAGTTTGGCTATGACTGGTCCACCCGTTTGGACGCCAACCCTGAACACACAGACAGACAAACATGAGAGCTTTATAAATAAGATGTGGTTGACTGGAACATTGTGATCTCTGCAGCATGAAATTTATTTGTTGTGTTGTTTTTTTATTATTTGATTGAAATTGTGGAAGGTGACGTTTTTATTGTTATTCGCAAAGCATTTCAAAGCTTGTTTCGGAAATTACTCTAGGTTTGTTTTCGGTTTTGCGTTCTGTGTTGGGAAGGAGGATTTCTTATTTCTTTTTCTGGATCACTTCATATCTTTGCACCATTGTATCAGATTGGTTTAAATCCATATTGATAGCTGTTTTTGAAATAAAAAATAAATCACTATGGTAAGATTGCTTTGCATTTAAGCACGTATTTTAAATGACGAAGAGATTATTTTAGACTGAAGAAATTATTAAAGTTATTGAATTATTAAGGACGCATTATTTTTATTTGTATGTGAAGGAAACCAGTTTTGTTGGTTTTAGATTCAATGAAGATAAAGAAAGTTTACAGAATAAGACCAGTTTTGAAATAGCTGTAGCATTCGAAAATATCACTTCGGGCAAATGTCTTAACAGTAAATACGATAGCCAGAAGCTTAAACATTTTGATGAGCAACTGAGATTTTTAAGTTGCTTAAACATTAGTATTTCGACCTCACATTTCAGATGACCTCATTAGAATGAAGTTCCTTTACGATTTAACAATTTGAAACTATGGGTAAAAAAGTAAAGAAAAGGTTGTTATGGTTACATGTAAACGTACAAAAGACACTATATAAAAATCTTTCAAGGCTCCAATTTCTCTTGGGCGTTAGTGTTAGTTTAATTCCTTCGATTTTAGTAAAGAGCTTTAATGGCCCCTGTTTCTCTTGGGCGTTAGTGTTAGTTTAATTCCTTCGTTTTTAGTAAAGAGCTTTAACTGCCCTGATTTCTCTTCCTCCCCTTACTCTTACCATCTACACTTCATCGCACTCTCTCCTTATAACTTTACCAACTTCTCTTTTGAGGACGTACCTAAACTATTGGAGGCCCCCGTTCCTGTTCCTATGCCTGCTGAGACTTTCCTTACACTAGCTCTTTCACGGATGTTCTCGTTCCTCACGTGTTCCTCATACTTGATTCCACAGATTTACGGAGTTATCCGCATTTCTTTAACATCCACCCATTCCTCTTGTCTACGGGTGATCAGCCACTTTTTACTTTCAAACCAAATCGTTGGTTTTATCCAGCCTGGTAGAAAAGAACCGTTGACATGCTAGGTACCTTCTTATTGCAAGTACACCTGACAGTTCTCTCTACCTGACCCATATGTTGGCTAATCTTTCTAGACTCCTTCTCACAACCTCCCTCTACGTCTATCGTTACGCCCAGGTACTTAAAAGCTGTTGTAGGTAGCTCTGTGGAATCCTCCCAGCCGTATTCATTTAATTGTACTCTCACGGCTTCGTCTTTAGGGGGTTGATGTTCTATCTTTAGTCTGTTCAACTTCAAGCCGGAATTCTCAGTTTTCTCCCACCACATTTTTGTTCTCCATTTTGACTTTTTCAGTATCCCGTGTTGCCCAGGATGTAGCCTCTAGTGTGGAGTTCCCGGGATTCACCGTCCCCGATTCCCTGGGGAATTTAGAAAAAAGCTGCTCCCCATTCCCTGGGAAATTGAGAATTATATAAAAATTGGCTTTTTTCCAAAAGTGAATAAATTGTAATGTAAATAATTTGGAAACACTGTTTATGCATCACGAAAATAATAAACAAAACATGGATTGACTTTAAATCAAATTTCTTCCAGTGATACGATGAGAAGAGCATTCAAATCAGATGGCTATTCTATTCCGAAATGTCGAAAAAATGTCCGCACACTCTTCATGAAGGAATTTGACGTTGTGAAGAACAAAGTATGTGATCAAAACAGAGGCTGATGTTGGATTTTCAATCAGTTTTGATGAGTCAACTTGAAACAGAAGCAGGAAGTTTATAAGGTTGAATCTTCGTCTTCCAAAGGGCTTTCAATCTTTAGGAATGGTTTATGTCAAAGGAGGAATGAACATTAACCAAGCAGTTAAACTCATTCAGGATAGACAAAAGTCATTTGGACTGGTCTTAAACACTGGTATTATAGCTACATTGACAAGCGGACCAAGCTTGATGATGAAATTTGGTCGCGAGACTGCACCCATTTATTGCCCCATGGTATGCACTTGTGTTTGTGACGTATTGTACAAGAAACCAAAACCAAGTGAAGCATTTGCTAATGTTTCCGAGACCAAAGAGAATGATCGAGATGAAGATGATGAAAGTGATTTTGAAGACTTAGATGATAACAATGATATCACCGAGGGTCCTGACCTGGTTCTTAATTTGAACAAAATTGTTGTAAAAGTTCGCAGAATGATCAGATTGTTCCGCCGTTCCCCAGTAAGGAATGATGAAGCTTTGCAGCCTGAAAATATGCAGTCTTTTGGCAAAGAAGTGGCAGTTTTCTTGGACTGTAAAACTTGCTGGAATAGCGTTTTAAATATGCTCCAGTTTTACCATGACATCAGGAAGGAGATCAAGCTTGCCATGTTAAAATTGGACTACAACTTTAACATTTCAGATACAGAACTGGAGAAGATCAAAGAACTTTGTGATTCACTTGCCTCTCTAAAAATTGCAGTTGAGTATCTTTGCCGTGAAGGTGCTGATATTCTACTTGCTGAAAAAGTCATTCCCTTCACCATAAAGGAACTAAAAGAGCAATCATCAGATATTGGAAAGGAAATTTTGGAGAGGTTCAAGGTCAGAATAAAAGAGCGTAGGAATACAGACCTTGTTCACCTTATAAAGTATTTGAATTCATCTGACTTCCATGATCAAGGACAAAATCAATTTCGTGTGAAAATCAAAAAGTTATATCACATCACTTGCCACATCTCTCTTGAAACGTCTGTATCCATCTGCACAACATGAAATAAATCAAGCAGAACTCGAGGTTGAGGTAGCAGCATCTGCTGGTGACATGACACTTGCTGAAGAATTTGCATCATTTATGGAAGAGGATGAGCACTCAGGTCCTGGTCACATTGAAGATATAAACACTCAAATCATCAAGAAGGAAATCAACGTATGAAACTAGCAAGAAGAGACATGAAAACTTAGACAAACTCTTTAGGGCATTGAAAACCATTAAGCCTACCAGCGTTGAACATAGACGAGCATTTTCAACCATGGGACGTTTTGCAACTAAGATAAAAAATGAACTAAATGATGACTAGACCCCGGGTTTGAATATTGTTATGGACTAGAATATTCACGTAAATATAAGTTTTTCTCATTTGAATATTCGAGAATAATCATGTGCATATTTTTAGTTTATAAGAATATTTGTGAATATTATTTGTACCTTTTTAGTTTTTTAAGAATATTCTTATATTTCGGCTAAACGAGAATTTAGAAATAACATTCTTGGAGCTGATCCACAGTGTACAAGTGTATTCGTTCACTGTCTATCGCGAAGCATATTGTGAGACCCTTTAGATACTCGGAAGTCGTAACACTCCCAGCTGACTGGAACAATAACACTCACAAGCTAACTATTGAGCTACAACCCACACAGTTTCACCCAATGTGACATAAATGTGAAGGATCTGGAAAACCAGGATTACTTTTGTACCAAAATGTAATTAGATCTAATGATGGTCAATATTAACTCGCAAGGCTTGTGTAGTAAATGGGTGCAATTGCAGTAACACACGTTTGAAAATGATCTACCTATATGTTATAGGTCGAGATAGTCTGCTCAACGCTTCCCTTTCTCAGACATGAACAATGTGTAGGAGAATACATTATGATATGAATGGAATCACTGTGAACGAAGAGGGATCGTTCGCTGTTTTGCATGGCCAACATTTTTTATTCCTACTGAATGATACCTTTCTACTAACGATAATTTGAAACCATCATTGATATCTTATTCGAGGCTAATGAGCCAAAACGAAAGGGAGACTATAGTACGTAATTTAATCATTCATTCGACGAAGTCAATCGTAGTCCAGACTCGCAACATTTTTGTCAATTATTGAACGTGTACTCGCATAATGCCACCTAAGGAATCACAGTTTTCCCTTTTGGATCGGATGGTAAAGGAGTTTAAAGGGGAGCTCATTACAGACGGAAAGATTCTTCACTGCTCTATTTGCAATGGACCTGTTAAGTGTGACAAAAAGAGTCAAATTGCTCAACATCGCTCAACTAAAAAGCTCACAGCATCTACCGGCACATACACTCAATTACAACAGCTGGTCTCCAGCATACAGCCAACAATCAAAAAGCCTAGATCAGAGGACTACAATGAGAAACTGTGTAGAGCAATGGTAGCAGCTGACATTCCATTCAATAAGTTAAAAAATGATGCATTTTTATCTTTCTTGGAGAAATACACTGCAATGAAGACCCACTCTTCGAATGAACTATTTATCAAAATTATATGACAACACAGTGCATACTATCCGCCATGCTTTATATGGATCAAAAATCTGGATTTCAAAACTAATAGTTCTACAGTTTGTCAGCTAGCGCTAGGTTCTCTCCAGATATTATGGCCAGATGCAGTAAAATATAAAAGCGTTTTACTTTTCCTTACCGATGCATATATGAAAAGAGCTGGCTCCACACTATCCACTGTCTTCCCTAATATGATACATTTGACGTGCCTTGCATATGCTTTGCATCGACTATTCATCCCGAGGTCGACGGATTCATCTCGTCGATTAAGAAGATAGTTGTAAAAGCTGCAGCAAGGAGAACAATTGTCAAAGAAGCAAATCCCAGCTTACCGCTTCCATCTGCACCAGTCTTAACACTGTGGGGAAGTTGGATTCCTGAAGACAACAGTAGCTCAATACTGAAGGCGGAGAGGCACATAAGAAGTCCAGATATAAGACAGGGATTAGCTTTCATTGTGCAGCCAACTTCACGATGTTGCTAAAATCGATTGAACAGTTAGAGGAATCAAACTTTGCTCTAGTTGACTCACTGAATATTTTTATAGACGTAAAACGTCGAGTATCAGCAATTCCCGGGGAGAAGGGAGCTGAAGTTCAGGAAAAGCTGCGACAAATAGTTAAGGGCAACCCGGGTTTGGAGAAGATTCGTCACATAGCCACAATAATCACTGGAGACGATCGCTACGCAGTTTTAGGAGGAACCTTACCTTAACCTTAATCCTCTCCGTGCCAGGAGCCACATATGGCTCCGGCATCACCCTCCACTTGGATCGGTCTGCAGCTGCACGGCGTGTTGCTTTCCACGTTCTCCAGTCTTCTAGATCTTACATTCCAATGCCCGATGTTAATGGGTTTTTTGTGGTTAGCTAAAGACCCAATCGGACGCTGAGCTTCCCGAAGGCTTTGTCCCAACGTCATCAAAATGCCATCGTCGATGATCTGCGCTGCTCCCTGATATTCGTGAGTCATGATGTTTAAAATTTCAGTAAATTTCAGCTTTTTTTTACATGAGTGGGTTGTTAACCCAAACAAAACCCCAACCCCGACGACCAGGGATCACATTTAGTCTGGCTTCTCCCCTTCGACCTGTCTGACATGCGTGGCCTTACCAGAAGCACAAGGCTCCAGCCAGCATAGCTCTCAGGATCAACAAAGCACGCAAGCGTCCCAACAAGATGGTGGTCCTTTGGGAGAGTTTTAGGGGAAAAGGAAGCTGAAACTACTGGTGTCTACTAGAGATGTAGCAAAATTTGAATGGGCACCAGTAACATCTTGTAATGTTGAGCGATCTTCCTCCAAATACAAGTTGATACTATCAGAGAGACGACTATCATTTACTGTGAATAGCATTCGATCGTATCTTGTCGCTAACTGTAACGAGGACCAGCATTCTATCACTTTTTAAAAAAAAGGCAATTTAATTTGACATTTCAACCAATTATGGATATATTACTTGGAAAATACCCAACTGGTAAAACCCTTATATTTTGTATCATATCACTTTTGAGAAAAGTAATTTACTATCAACTCTAAATTTACTTGCTACTGAATAAGGCGATACCAAAAGCGTTCAGATGATCAAATGAGAGTTTTCCCAGTTTGCCCATCAGATAGAAAGACCCCATGTACCTTTATGTGCCTAATGTCATGCAAAATTGGATCAAATTTAAACAATAACAACAGCAGCAAATCTGATAGTTTCATACTGGTAGTTAGTTGTTTTCTATAGATGCAGTAAATTCAAATACAAAATACATCTTACTTCCGTTAAATGTAACTACTTGGAAGGAGTCTTTTCGCATCCGTTGATGAATATGTATGAGAATATTTCCTTTTTACTAGAATATGTATAAGAATATTTTTCGTGTTTTGTAAGCATATGCATATGCATATTTTGCCCTTTCTATAAGAATGTGAATCCGGGGTTTAATGATGACAATCTTGATGCTCACATTTTCATGCGTTAGACTTGTAAGAAATAACGTCAAAATCTGTGGAGATCATTGTATTATTTCTTTTACATACATTTCTCCATTTTATGTAGCAAGAACTTGTAGGACTTAGCCTGGTTTTTTTATAGTCAAATTCCCTGGGGATTCCCCGGGGAATTGTTTAAAAAATTCGGGGTCCCCGTTCCTCGGTTAGCGAAAAATCTCACCGAATACTGCACCCTATTAGCCTCTTTATATTTTCTGTAATGGTTGCCAGAAAGACAATGAAGAATTGNTGGATCAAAAATCTGGATTTCAAAACTAATAGTTCTACAGTTTGTCAGCTAGCGCTAGGTTCTCTCCAGATATTATGGCCAGATGGAGTAAAATATAAAAGCGTTTTACTTTTCCTTACCGATGCATATATGAAAAGAGCTGGCTCCACACTATCCACTGTCTTCCCTAATATGATACATTTGACGTGCCTTGCATATGCTTTGCATCGACTGGCTGAGAAATTTCGTACTATTCATCCCGAGGTCGACGGATTCATCTCGTCGATTAAGAAGTTTTAGGAGGAACCTTACCTTAACCTTAATCCTCTCCGTGCCAGGAGCCACATATGGCTCCGGCATCACCCTCCACTTGGATCGGTCTGCAGCTGCACGGCGTGTTGCTTTCCACGTTCTCCAGTCTTCTAGATCTTACATTCCAATGCCCGATGTTAATGGGTTTTTTGTGGTTAGCTAAAGACCCAATCGGACGCTGAGCTTCCCGAAGGCTTTGTCCCAACGTCATCAAAATGCCATCGTCGATGATCTGCGCTGCTCCCTGATATTCGTGAGTCATGATGTTTAAAATTTCAGTAAATTTCAGCTTTTTTTTACATGAGTGGGTTGTTAACCCAAACAAAACCCCAACCCCGACGACCAGGGATCACATTTAGTCTGGCTTCTCCCCTTCGACCTGTCTGACATGCGTGGCCTTACCAGAAGCACAAGGCTCCAGCCAGCATAGCTCTCAGGATCAACAAAGCACGCAAGCGTCCCAACAAGATGGTGGTCCTTTGGGAGAGTTTTAGGGGAAAAGGAAGCTGAAACTACTGGTGTCTACTAGAGATGTAGCAAAATTTGAATGGGCACCAGTAACATCTTGTAATGTTGAGCGATCTTCCTCCAAATACAAGTTGATACTATCAGAGAGACGACTATCATTTACTGTGAATAGCATTCGATCGTATCTTGTCGCTAACTGTAACGAGGACCAGCATTCTATCACTTTTTAAAAAAAAGGCAATTTAATTTGACATTTCAACCAATTATGGATATATTACTTGGAAAATACCCAACTGGTAAAACCCTTATATTTTGTATCATATCACTTTTGAGAAAAGTAATTTACTATCAACTCTAAATTTACTTGCTACTGAATAAGGCGATACCAAAAGCGTTCAGATGATCAAATGAGAGTTTTCCCAGTTTGCCCATCAGATAGAAAGACCCCATGTACCTTTATGTGCCTAATGTCATGCAAAATTGGATCAAATTTAAACAATAACAACAGCAGCAAATCTGATAGTTTCATACTGGTAGTTAGTTGTTTTCTATAGATGCAGTAAATTCAAATACAAAATACATCTTACTTCCGTTAAATGTAACTACTTGGAAGGAGTCTTTTCGCATCCGTTGATGAATATGTATGAGAATATTTCCTTTTTACTAGAATATGTATAAGAATATTTTTCGTGTTTTGTAAGCATATGCATATGCATATTTTGCCCTTTCTATAAGAATGTGAATCCGGGGTTTAATGATGACAATCTTGATGCTCACATTTTCATGCGTTAGACTTGTAAGAAATAACGTCAAAATCTGTGGAGATCATTGTATTATTTCTTTTACATACATTTCTCCATTTTATGTAGCAAGAACTTGTAGGACTTAGCCTGGTTTTTTTATAGTCAAATTCCCTGGGGATTCCCCGGGGAATTGTTTAAAAAATTCGGGGTCCCCGTTCCTCGGTTAGCGAAAAATCTCACCGAATACTGCACCCTATTAGCCTCTTTATATTTTCTGTAATGGTTGCCAGAAAGACAATGAAGAATTGGGTACTGACAGCAGATCCTTGGTGTAAGCCATCCTCGATCTCAATCTCCCCCTTTTCTCCAACAGCTGTCTTAACCGATCATACGCAGTTCTCGTACATACACTGGATATTTCTTACATAGGCCTCAGGTACTCCCTGTTTCCACGCACAATAGCAAACTAGCAAACTAAAAAACCATTATCGTAGGCATTTTCTAGGTCAACAAACACCATATGAAACATCACCAGCTGTTCCCTTATTTTTTGCTGTAGCTATCTGAGGTAGAGCATATGTTGCACCGTCGACTTCCCTGGCTCGAAACCATATTGTCGCGCTGAAATCTGAACCAATGCTCCTAGTTTTTTCACAATAATCTACTCCCACAGCTTCAGACAAACTTGATACCTTTGTATTTGGTACAGTTCAGTGGAGCCCCTTTTTACCTGTATAAGGCAGTCATTTTAATCTTTCTCCATAATGTTTGAATCCAGCTCCCAAGAACGCCCTTTAAAATGACTACCACCAACGTTACTACCTTTCCCTAGATCGTTTTAATAGCCTCTATGGGTAGCATGGTCCTTTGACTTTACAATTTTTTTATCCTTGCTAATTCTTCTTTGACCTCTGCCTCTGTAGCTGCAGCTGTCGCACCTTCCAATCTGTCAGCCTTTTCCACTTCTTTTGTACTGTTTCCTGTATTTGGGGGGGTATCAAAGTACATTGCCGTTTTGTTGCTTCATGGCATTATCCTCTGAGAACATTTTTCCTTTGTCTTTTACGAATTACATATTGTCAACTTCTAGTGAACTACGCCTTCGCTTCTTCGCTAACTTGTAGAGACTTTTCGCTTTATTAACCCCTAGGTCTATATATAGTTCTTCATAGGCCTCTTCTGCTTTCGTAGCCACCTTTTCTCAGTTGTTAGGTTCTCTATACTCCCCTTCTGCCAGTATTATATTCCCCTCTTCTTTGTTCTTGACATTTCTTGCCATCGTCGGTCTCTACAAGGCTTGGTTTTCCTCTTTCAGTGCACTTTGCACGTCTAGCCTCCACCACCTCGACTAATGTTTTAGGTATTTTGCACCTCTTGAGACTCACCTCATTGTAAGTGTCTTATAATGTAGCCGTTCAATCGTTTTTCCTTTTCGTTATCACATCTTTCAGTTTGTCTTTAATTTTTTTTACCCTCGCTTTCCTTTAACTTTCACCGCCTGATTTTCTCAAGGTTTTACCAGTTTCATCATCATTTCCCTCCCCCAAGACCTCTCCACAGCGGTTATCGTATTAAGCTAATATTCATTGAGGCATATCCCAACACCATTTTTTTGTCGATTTCCTCGATTGCGGTATATCTTGCAGCTATCTCCTATGCTTCGTGCTTTTCCTCTTGATTTTCTTCCAGTGCAACGGGTTTCTTGTTGGTAGAAAACGTCAATCTTCTCTATCATGAGGTCGGATATCGCTTGAGTTAATCAAGTTAATGTGCCAACATTGATTGTAGCCAAAATTAGCGGTGATTATACTGCGTATTTTTCACTTCGCCCCTCTTGCCCATTTCAAGCATTGTGGAAAGGGTGGTTCCACTGCGCGGCTCTTACAGGGTACGCCTTAGTGTACTCTGATTGCCTGTGAGATACCTGCAATTGTGACTAACGTAGCACGTTTTTGCGGGCTGTATACTCCCTGACGCTCAACCCTCTGTATTTACCTGGGCTTTTGACCAGGTAGAGGTTGTCCTCCAGGCCACATTTTCAATGGCATTATGTTTGCATTGTAACGACGTATTAAAGAATTAGTTTTTCTACCATAATTTTAGTTCATCATCTGAGAGTACAGAAATGGATGCATGGTACAGGATTTTAGCACCTGTCATGGAAATTGATCACTCCCTTTTGAGAGATGAGCTGCAAATGAACGTACTTACCTATGATAATGATGTGATACAACCACAGATTTTGAAAGGTGTGTATCTGCATTATTAGTCAGAATGTAACTTATTGTTGTTGCAACAAACATATGTAGACAAAACGTAAATACGAAAAGAAATTGGACACAAAAAAGCCTAAAGTATGAGAAGGTTTAAATGAAGAAGTTATTTTAATAGCTTCTTTGAAATAATATTCTATGCAATGGGTTTGGAATTGGGAAGGGGAAAGTTAAGCAACGTGTGTAAAAGATGTATCTCTATGTTTGGTGTATTTTGAAGGACAACGGTTGTATTTTCTTTGCCATAAAAGATGATATAATGTTGTAGTAAGGTTGTCATAAGTCATTTGCTTTGAAGAGCATTGGATATTGAATTGACACAACATAAGAACGAAACATAATACAACTTGTGCCACAGAAGTGCGGGATCGAATGTCATTTTAGCTAGACACCATACTGGTACCACAGTAATACCTACACAGGCAAAATCTGGAGTGTAGTATACCGCAGTTGCCACACCATAAATTGTCAGATTACTTGGTGATAGGTTTCCTCTTTAAGCCTTGCCATTGCTGTGTAAGTACTAAAAGCAGTTTGTTACATAGTTTAAAAGAACACACTTTTGAGTTTGTATTGTATCTTTATGATGCAGTATGAAAATCTAAATAAGCAATAATTTAACCCTTCAAATATTGCCTATTCAGAAAATCTGGCATATTTTAGAGCAGAAACTAAAAATACACCTGAGACCATTACTTTGGTTACAGAATTTTATTAGGTACTTCCAAGGCGCAGAAAGTGATTTTTACAGGATTTTGCGAGCCCATTTAAACCCGACTGCTATTTACAATGAATATTCTAGTCAGTACGATTGCACTCGTAAGACTTTAACAGTTCCTGAGAATTTTTGCTTTGTCACTTTTGAAATCCCGTTATGCTGATTTTTTTACCACACTGAAGTATAATTCAGAAACAAAAATAGCTCACACTGCTTATTGAATTAGATAACGTCAGGATGCATTTATTTAACATGTTGTAACCATAATAATTTGCTCAACTTTCAAATATTGCTTTGCGTGGGATGACCAATAAATGAAAGTAAATGGAAGAATGAACTAATGAATATCAATGGTAGAAAAGCACAACAAAAAGCTCGATCGATGTTAAGCCCACAGAAGTGACTTCTGAAGGATTAAACTCATTCAAATTACGAGACAATAACAATAAAATGCGATGCTCTGATGATGTTTCTTCAGGAATACAGTTTAAAAGCAAAATCACCTATAAGCCTTTGTTTTGTGGTAATTTTTGACGAGTCACAAGTTTGAAAGCGCATTTAAAGAGTCGATACTAAAAGATCAAAAAAGAGCTCGTGGTCTACCATAGAGTTTATTTCTTTAAATGTTCGTCTGCCGGACCTCATTGTTCGGTTTCGGGTAGTTGACAATTACGGTCAAAACAAAGCTTTTTTGCTTAAAGTATTTGGGGTTTTTGAATATTTTTACGCAGACCCAGTTAATCCTTAACGTTGCATTCTTCTGATATTTCACTTGCTATTGAGTCACTTCCGAGATCTTTTTTCTGCCTTGTGACCATATTTATGAAAATGATATAATATAGATGGAGAGGATTTGGAATTGCAAGAAGGTGTAAAATATGTATCATCATAAAAGGATTCGAACTAGTGCCTATGGGTACCATGTTCACATGCTCTAACATCTGAGCAATCAGTTTTTCTTACCCAAGCTTTCTCTTAATTTTGTTTTTGCGATTGCTTGGAATATTAAAAAGAAGCATGTTGTTTTTGTAAATTAACAATATTATTTAGAATAAAAAATAAAGGAATTTAATAATGTGATGTTGTTTTCTACAATTACTAACGTATTATCGAATAACTGCCGCCCCTTTTATTGTAAATACAAATCTTGTAACCTGAGGGAATTGAAAGAAAGCGGTAAAGGAAAGAAACAGCGTGCCTTAATTCCAACATTGTTTACAAAGCCGCGATGGCCTCTGATGGCATGTAGAATAAAGGTTATATTGGTATGACGGAACGGAAATTAAAGACAGATTTCGGATATCGCAAGCAATCTTTAAACAAAAAACAAAAGCACTGAAATGTTAAACATATGCAAGCATATCAAAAAATATTATGCTATCAACTTGAAGCCACCAAAAATAGAGCCAACCAGTAGTGAAGCTGATTATCACATTTCTACTTGCATGAAAGTTTGCTTTTTTTAATTTTAAAAGAAATTTTAGTAGATGTTCTTAGCTTTTAAACNGCAATTGCAATGGCATCCAACACGTAACATAAAGAAGAGAAATTGGTTGCCATTGGAATATGAAAACAGACAGCATTGACGACGGTAAAAAAAATTTAAGGGCCACGACATTTTTATGCAAAGAAAAGCGCTGGCCTTAAGAAAATTTATGCTAAAAGCGCTTAAATACTTATCACACTACTTGGTTCATAACCCAAGCACGTTATACACCAGTAGCAGTACAGCCACTCCAGCCCCTCACATATTTTGTTATGTATGCGACACCCTTTTGGACCGATATGTTATTGCAAACAGCAGTCATCACAACTGGAAAAAGACATTCAGTCGCATTATATTCGCCTTTGCAAGAGAGGTGACAAGTTTCTTTTGTTTAGTGACAAATGCTGACGATGCAAAGTGTGTTAACACATACTTTTTCGTAAAGATGCCAAATGCTACATTATCACCGTGCCCCGCGCACGTTTAAATTGAAGCAGCGCTAATAGCTCTTTAATTCGCCCAACAGTTGCTAGCACGGGGTGCACGTCATAAAGTTGCAGATTGTTACTTTTTCTTTTTCTTCTTCTTCTTCTTTTTCTTTTTCTTCTTCTTCTTTTTCTTCTTTTCATTAGCCTGCTACACCACTGCTGACAGACGGCTTTCCAATCTTGTGCTAGTCTGCTCCATGCGATTCCAATATTCTCTTCTGTTTTACATCTCTACCTTACTTTAGGTTTTGGCTTCGCTATCCTTCCGTGTTGATACTTACTCAGATTGTTATATGGAAAAAAATGTTTTAGTCGCTGTGCCAAGAGGCTAAACAGGGCATTTACACCCGAGGTTTTATTCTTTATTTAGCCTTTAAGAATTGGCTTCATTCAGTCAGTATGGGTGTAATAATATTTTAACACTACTGAACAATATTCTCAGGGTGTTCTAACATTAGTCAGACCTTTTGTCATTTTGGTTGAACAGAACCTTCGAGGAAAGTACAAAATTTACCGATTTACAACATTTGCGATATTTAAACATTAAAAGCAGATTACAGCAGTACATAATGAAGTGATAAGAAATTCTGGCATTATTTTCGAGAAGACAATATCAGATGTCCAACCAGTATTTTGTGTGCAACGATACTTTCTACTTGTGTTTAAGCACAATTCATAACTTAATGTGCTAGTTAAAATCAGGTATGACACACGGGGTCGAAAATAAGTCAGATTCAGGACAGAGACCACAAAAAAGACACACCATTAACATGGGAACCAGTTGTCTCCAGCACTTGGAAACAATCATTAAATAATTAAGAAAAGAATTAAAAGCCTGTGTTTAACAGGAAGAATTGTAGGCAAAAAACGAGAGGTAAGTAAAAATATGGATGAATAGGGAAGGTAACAAGAAGTGGATACACAGCTAAACAATTGGTATAGCTGACTCAGGATACAGGCATTATGTTCCATCGTCGCTAATGCCAATGGGTACATCGCATTGCTAATGTAGACGCTACATTGTGGATTTACAGCTACCTTTACCCATTTCTTTTCTTCTTTTTAAGTGGCATACGACGTGCGTGTACATGTTTTCGTAGATAGAATTGAAAGAGGGGACAACCTCAGTAAATCAAAATATTAAAATGAAGCGCAAAGAAAAAATCAAACAGGGAAAGTAACCCTCATTACTGAGGTGACTTGCTCAGGGTGAAAGAGAAAAAAAATTATTAAAAAATAGAGTTTGGATAAAGTAACTTGTTTCATAATCTGTTTCATAGAGCATTAAGTATAAACTTAAAAGGCGGGGCGATAAATGCTGTTCTGCATTATTTTAAGAAGATGCTGGTATTGGATAATAGTTTTTTTCTCTTTCACATTCAATTTTGATGGATGGACTTGCATTTGCTTTCCCCTCGCAATAAAATGACAAGAAATTGCTATTGCACGAATCCATACAGTTATTTTAGTGCTACAGAACAAAGTGTCGAAAAATTTAATATCTTTCATCTAATAATTCTTTAGATTTAGTTTTGCAAAAGTGTAAAAATTACCAGGTAAGACAAGGCTTTGCAAGAAAGCCGGTTTATGCAAAACTTTAAGTTCAATTCCCCAAGCGGGACTGGAGGTAGGAAAAAGGACAGGCCTAGACAGACTTTAAATCATTTCGTTTAATCCCCCTTTCTGCATCAATGTTAAAACCAACATAAGGAACTTTTTCGCACAGTCATTGAAAGGCATTTCCACAAACACCATACTTGTTACAGGGTGTTGTATAAATTGAAATCAATACTCTAAATGCCGATTCAATTATGAAATGCGAGAAGACTTTACGAAGAAAACACTCTGATTTTGACTAATATGCCTCTTATTCTTCTATCATTTCCGGCATGTTTAGATACTCGTTCTTGTGTAAAGTTCTCTACTTCAGTACCCCTTAATATACCTAAAAACACATTATTTGTCAATATCTCATGAATAAACGAACTAATAAAATATAAGTAAACAGGAAAGGTTTATCTTCGTGCTAAATTCTCTTTTGATACATTCGCGTAAATGAAATGTTTTTTAACCAATAGCTCTATTCTCCTGTGGCAATGAAAGAGTAAAACAACTTGAGTTATTAAATTGAGAATACGTAATTGATACTCACTCACAAAGATTTCCCAACACAATGTTTTCATTAAAAACACTTGCAAAGTCAGTTATTGTTGTATTAGCCATATGCATTCTATTATTAGGCCTTACAGCGGAAAAAAATCCTAAGACTAAATGTGGCACAGCCTAACAGGAAATGTAATTGCCGTAGTACCGACAAATGGCCGTGGAAGGTAAATGCCTTAATTCCAACATTGTTTACAAAGCCGCGATGGCCTCTGATGGCATGTAGAATAAAGGTTATATTGGTATGACGAAACGGAAATTAAAGACAGATTTCAGATATCGCAAGCAATCTTTAAACAAAAAACAAAAGCACTGAAATGTTAAACAAATGCAAGCATATGAAAAAATATTATGCTATCAACTTGAAGCCACCAAAAATAGAGCCAACCAGTAGTGAAGCTGATTATCACATTTCTACTTGCATGAAAGTTTGCTTTTTTTAATTTTAAAAGAAATTTTAGTAGATGTTCTTAGCTTTTAAACTTTAGTATGACGTAAAGCACTGCATGTAAGTGTATTTATCACTTTTTGTTTCTAGTTTATCAGATATTTCCTTTACACACACACACACACACACA
>RDPX01000332.1:70576-86586 GCA_003991215.1 Morbakka virulenta
TTATTAGTATTGTCCCATACCAGTAAATCTGGCTTGTCGTGTGGTACTTTCGTTATTGTTCTTATCGTTATGTTCTACCAATATTTAAAGTTATCGATCTTTTTAATGTATATGGGATCTCTCGAAAATTTGAACAAGTGTTCTGGGTGGTTCTTTCGAATTATAGCTTTTAGAATGTACTTTGCCAATTCGTCATGTTGGATTAGAAGGTAGTATCTAGAAGACATCAAGGAACAGGAGCTTATAATGTGTAAGTAAATAAATGAGTAAGTAAGCAAGTGCGTCAGTACATATTTTAATCCCTTACCCATTTTCACTAATCTCTGCGATATTTCTCTACTCATTTATAAACGCAACTGATTCTCCTTTTAAAAATAAACCTAACACATACATAATAGCACTCCATCGTTTCTGTTCGCTCTATCGTCAAATGTTCGAATGTCACAATACAC
Organism: Morbakka virulenta; assembly: GCA_003991215.1. Taxonomy (NCBI): domain Eukaryota; kingdom Metazoa; phylum Cnidaria; class Cubozoa; order Carybdeida; family Carukiidae; genus Morbakka; species Morbakka virulenta. The sequence continues at coordinate 71,029 of RDPX01000332.1, forward strand.
AGTTGAGTGACCTTTCCAACATTACATTTTCCCCCTTACAAAAGAAAAAGAAACAACAAAAGAGAATCATGTTCTTAAAATTATGCCCTGACACAACTCATTGACTTTAATGTACTATCGCGTTTAGCGTCCAAATGCCCTTGAATACTTTCTCCATTCATGTACGGGTCTTCTGTTGTGTTTTGGAAATTTCTTCCTGATGATCTGTTGTTGTTTTCCAGTTTCGGTGTTGCTACTCTTTGCTTCCATTGTGATACTGTGATCATTGGGGTTATTACAGTCAATTTCATGGCTGTCACCGTCATCCTCGCCAAAGGTCTCTTTCAGTGGTCTTGGTAGTTTTGCGTCTACTGGTACTCTAATAAAGTGTTAAACTTTGCTAGTGATTCGATGATTGTTTATCGTATTTTCGGCGGATACTAAAGCTCCTTATGGTTTACCTTCTAGGTGAGCAGTTGCGATGATTTTGTCAGCGAAATCATGAATTTTGCTATTTTGCCTTTTTTCTCGAGGCCAATACGGAGTTATAAGGCGATGTTTGATTAAGTGTCTTAACAGGTATGTTTTATTGTCCTACGAATACGTATTTGCCGTCATTAAATGGTTGTTGATAATCCAGTTCGCCAGACTCTTTCGACCCCCTCCTCCTCGCACCTGCTCACAGGCAAGTACCCTCCTCCATGCGAACGTACGTCATAAATTTTTTGACCGTCGTTGGTAGCTGCCATTTCGATGAATAAGTTAAAAATTATATCATTGATTCTCTTTTATAGAATCTCACGTACTTAAATTCGAAAAGTAAAATTCTGAAAGTGATGAAATTAACTTGACAACTCACGCAATAAATGGTTCAGATCCATTCACGAAAAATTGGAAAGTCAGAAACACAAGGGTAAAATTTCTTATCGATACGGGATCAAGTCTTAGTATTTTGAATTCAAAAACATTTAAGAAAAGAAATGAACAGTGCAATAATCAATTAGTTTTAAGAAGAACAAGCACAGAACTCATTACTTATAGGTGATGATAGGGTAAGTCGGCATCTTACAGAAACTTACAATATTTTCTTCTAGTTTCTATGCTTACTCGTTGATGTCCAAAGTTGTTGGATGTTCCATCAAAATTTGTGATAGCTCGTTCTGTTAAATATTTTCTACAGCTGTATCACCAATATTGAAGAATGTTTTGTTCTTTGCAATTTCATTGCTTTTGAATGTTTGTCTTTTGATTTTTTTAATCAAAGTTTTGTCTAAGTCAAGTGCATATTCTTTTGGTAATAGATGACAGGTTGTTTTTTTGCCTTAACATTGTTAAAAATGTGTCACATCATCGGCACACAAGATCCATAGGATGATTTCAATCTCCTTTAAGTTAGCTCATTTCTTTTAGTTTATGTTTTAGTAAAACTACAAACAATAGTATTTATTGTGGATTTTCTGCAATTGTGAGTACATAGTCAAAGTAGTTACGAAATAGACATATTGACTCTTGTGCATCTTGTCAACACCTATCAAAACATCAATTTGATTTTAAACCAAGAATTAATGCAATTACTTTACTTATATATTTCTGTGAGAAAATCAATCAGATGCTTTGCTTCAATAATAAAATATCCTAATTAAATACAAATTTTCTCCACGTACATAATTCAGGTGTAATAATAACAGGTGAAGCTTTAAAAATGCTGCGATTCAAAAAATTTTTATTTAATCAATTAAATTATATTCAAAATAGTAATTTTTGAAATAGACAGTCTTTATCAGTACTTCAATTCAAAATACATTCAATACCTAAGTTTAGCCATATCCAGGTAGGAGCACAGAAAATATTGAAAAAAATGTAATGATTCACATTACAACTTTCCTTGAAAAATGTGACTTTGATAACACTGTTTGGTTTTGAAAAGATGTGAGTTATATCCTTATCTGAAATTTCTTTATCTCACGATATTTAATTAATTTAAACGGAAACCGAGACACCAAAAATTACAAAAAGTAAATATTCACATTACACCTGCCTTTAAAGGAAATTAGCATTTAGGTGTCATTTTTTGTATTTGGAGAAAAATTAAAGAAATCTCATCGTGAGAAAAAAAAACATTTTATGAATTTTGACCTTATTCCCATAGGAACTTAGATATTGTAGATAACCAGACACAAAATTTCAATTTATTCGGTTCCTTAGCCCTCTACTTATCAAAGACATTTTGCGCCACTGCAGTAAAAATCAGAGTGTGTAGGGTGGCGACGGAAGACGAATGTATCCATCTCAACTATCGATTTTAGGCCGCCGGAAATTGTTACGTAACTTTGCATTACACGTGACTTTTGTTTTGTTTGTGCATTTTTTGAAATAAGATATTATTCTAGAAAAAAACTTTAAAGAGGAAAGAACGAGAAAAAAATCTATGAAAATTAGTCTATTTAATATAGTCCTCTATCTACGAATTTAACAGAAATGTGGAAAAAGAGCTCACCACCAAAGTAAAATTGAAAAAAATGTCAAATCAATTAAAACCAGCTATTAACAACATAAATGTTTAGAGTTCATCAGCATTGTTCTATATTTCTTCCCAGTTCTATTCTTCCTGGCTTTTTGGAACATTGGAACATTGTTATCCGAGACAACCATATAATTACCTATTGGTCGCAACATTTTAAATGATCTTCTTTCTTTATCCACTTCAGCGCCTCTTTGTTATAGCTGTACCACATGGTGCTGTATCTTTTCTTCCAAATATTTAAATAATTTTTCACCTGCATACCAATTATCTACAAATAGGTTATACCCCTTTCCGAAAAGATCGGCCTTTAACTTCGGTACCACAGCCCCACTCTTTCCTACCTCCCTTTCTATCACTCCTCGTCTGACACCATTCCCTTGTTTTCCAAGTAAACGAATGCATTTTATAATTATTCAGTCGTTTCCCATAGACTATATGGTTTAATTTCAAAATGAGATCTCTTATTTATTATATACTGTTTGAAAAAAAGTCTATCTTTCCACGATATAGTTCTTCATCACTAGAGGTATCAATATATGTCAATAGGGATTTCCTGGAAAGTCAACACTTTTGAATCAATCAACAATGTATTCAATGACACCATGAAGCTTTTATAATCTATCACGATTTGGATCATTTGCATTATATTCACCATTGTAAGCAAAATAGAGAAGTGCAAAGATAACTTGAAATCAAGTTTACTCCAACAGAGGTGAAGATGTGACTTTTGGACTATTCTTATTAACAGACGAGTAAACACCTTTTTACACTTAACCAGTTGTCACGCCTTTTCAATTCCTTCCAAAGCCATTAGGCTGCATTGTTAGGCTAGGCTACAAACAATATAATGGGCAGCGTATATATTCATGTGTTCTGTCGTGTGATCTATAAAATCAGTTACATAATAGCTAAAAATCTAATTCATTGCAACTATAGGACAAGTTAATGATTTTATCCCTTCGTCCTCGATAAATGGTGGTATAGCAGGAGCTTTATCGTATGCTCTCCACCTATTTTCAGGGATATTTTTCTACATGAATAATTAAGTCTACTTTGTCCACCTCTTGTTTTTATTCGTCTGAATGGCCCTCCTCCTGTTTGACATCTCTTCTGGCTTGTATATCTATATTTTTCATTACCAACTTCTTATTCGTCTGCAGCAGACACTTCAGAAGATAAATTGTCGAGCGATATTTCATTTTGGGTTGAATCAACGCTAAAATCTGAATCAACATCAGTTGTCAAAGAGGAAACAATTTCTTCCAAACTGACATATCTGGTTCCCGAAAAACCCATGTTTTGAAAGAGACAAAGCATATAAAAGCCTTCCAATACGCAATTGCTAAATGGAAAGTCAGAAACGTTTGAAAACTGTTTTACGAAATCCAGAGGCAAATTTGTCCTTTAGTCAATCCGAAAAAATAACAAAAACCTCTCATTCAGCTACCAAAAAACATTGGAAATATAACCTAAACTTGTATATACGTGTATATACGGGTACGTACGTCCGCGGTTGTCAAGCGCAAAACTTTCAGGAGGTATATGCACATCCCCCAAAATCCAGCTGCGCTTCCACGTAGCGGGGGATGGAATACGCTGGGTTATCTTCCCAGTAGGCTAACGGAGCTCTGGTTCCTCTTCCCTATACGGTACATTTAGGGATAGGAGAAGGAAAATTCTGATTCCAAACCAGGGTTCGTCGGAGGAGTGATAGTATCTTACCTGAGTAAGGGCCCCGTGGCTGGGACACGTCCCTACTGATAGACATGGTTCACCCTCCAAACCTTACGGCACTTTCACGTGGTGCCCAGCTTTGCCAGCACACTGTGATAGGAGAAGGAAAACTCTGATTCTATAACCACCTGCTGCCTTGTAGGTTTTGCCTCCTCCAGGCAAAGGCTAGTAGAAGGAAAACTCCGAAATATAACCACCTGCTGCCTTGTAGGTTATGCTTCTTCAGCCAAAGACTAGGAGAAGGTTAACTCTGATTTCAAATCCCCACATATGGGTTAAATATGGAATGTGATGGTGTCACGTTAAAAACACTCGACAGAAGGCAATGGCAAACCACTGTCGTATTTCTGCCAAGAGAATCATCGCCAAGAGAATCAAAAGAATAAACATGAATGGTGTTACAGGGACTTCATCCAAAGATGTAGGTGTCTCACCCGGTAGGGACAGACGTATGCGACAGACGTATGCGACAGACATCACCCGATCGTCATTCTGCTACTGTCAGCAACAGACATTTACTAAAAGTGGGGACATGGAACGTAAGAACCGTGGCAAAACCTGGAAAGACGGAAAATGTAGTACAAGATATGAACAAATAGAGAGTAAACATCATGAGTATCAGCGAAATGAGATGGAAAGGAACGGGCAAAATAGTACATGAACAATATACTATTATATTCTCAGGTGGAGAAGTACACATGAAAGGAGTTGGTGTCATATTGGATGCAAGAATATCAAAATGTCTCAAGGGTTATTGGACTGTGTCTGACAGAATATTATTAGTAAAACTCAAAGGCACCCCACTAGATATAGCCATCATTCAGCTGTACACACCAACAGCAGATGCAGATGAAGATGAGATGGAAGAATTCTATGATGATCTGGACAGAGCTAAGAAGGAATGCAAAAAGAACGAGATCACTATCCTGATGGGAGACATGAACGCCAAAGTGAGGAGAGAAAGACAAGGTGAAACGGTAGGACCACATGGACTAGGAGAAAGAAACGAAAGAGGAGAGGCATGGGTGGACCGGTGTCTAAGATCTGAACAGTGTATCATGAACACGTGGTTTGACAATCACAAACGCAGACTGTGGACATGGAAAAGTCCTGGTGATAAAGTAAGAAACCAAATGGATTACATTAACATAAATCGAAGATTCAAGAGCTCAGTACACAACTGCAGGAGCTACCCTGGAGCAGACTGTGACAGTGACCACAATCCTGTAATAGCCACAGTAAAAGTAAAACTAAAAACACTGCAAAAGAAACAACAGAATAAGAAACTAAATTTATCATACCTCTCAACAGATAAAGCAATACAAGAACAATACCGTATTACAATTATGAACAAATAACAATGTCTGGAAGGTTTGGAAAAGAGCATTAAGAAAGAATGGCAAGCATTGAAAGAAGCATTAGTCACAACAGCCACAGAAATGTTACCAACAAGAAAGAGAACCTCCAAACAGAAATGGATGACAGATGAGATTCTGAAGCTAATGGAAAAACGAAAAGCATCGAAAGGAATAAATGAAAATGAATACAATGCACTAAACAACGAAGTGATCGATAAGTGTGTTGCTGCGAAAGAAGTCTGGTAGAACAAACAGTGTGAAGAGTTAGAACGCAAACCGTCAGAAGCTGCACAAAAGATAAAGAACCTAAAGAAACGAGGGGTATGTAGCAGCACAGGATGCTTGAAAGCCAAGAATGGACAAATGCTTATGACCAAAGAGGAAATAGCTGAAAGATGGGGTGAATACATAGAGGAACTGTTCTGGGATGAAAGAGGTGACAAACCACTGATTTACAAGAACATGGATGGTCCACCTATTATGACATCAGAAATAGAAAATGCCATAAAGAAGGTGAAAAGAGGAAAATCAGTAGGACCAGATAACGTGGCTATAGAACTGGTCGCAGCTACAGAAGGCATTGGAGTGGAAAGGTTAACAAACCTGGTCAATAGAATATATGACACAGGAGAACTACCACTCGATTTAACAAAATAAGTTTTCATAGCATTACCGAAGAAACCCGGAGCAGTGGAGTGCGAGTTACACAGGACAATAAGTTTAATGAGTCATATCATAAAAGTGATCTTGCTTGTCCCTTTGAACAGAGTAAAATACAAAACACAACTAGAGACTTCTGATGTTCAGTTTGGTTTTGTAAAGAACAAAGGAACTCGCAACGCAATCTATTCACTACGAACACTGACAGAGAGATGCATTGAAGTTCAACAGGATATCTTTTTATGCTACATAGATTACACGAAAGCATTTGACAAAGTCAGACATGAAGACCTCATCAGAATACTGAGTGAACTGGGCATTGATGGAAAAGACTTACGGCTGATAAGAAATTTGTATTGGGAGCATACGGCAGCAATGAGAGTAGATAATAGCATAGGTGAATTGAAGCAAATAAGAAGAGGAGTAAGACAAGGTTGTGTTGCATCCCCGGAGCTCTTCACTCTATACAGTGAGATGATATTGAGGCACTTAAGATATGCAGACAACACTGTGCTGATAGCTGGTAATGAAACGGATCTACAAGAACTACTAAACATTGTAGTCGAAAAAAGTGAACGTAAAGGACTGTCTCTCAACATCAAGAAGACACACAGTATGGTTGTGACAAACTCTACTGTTGTCCCATTATGTTCTTTGAAAGTCAGAGGAGAACTATCACACAAGTTAACAAGTTTAACTATCTTGGCAGCTGGATGTCATCGGATGGAAGGTCATTGATGGATGTGAAGGGAAGGATTACACAAGCTAAACAAGCATTTTATAAGTTGGAGAGAGTGTTGAAATGCAACAAAATCAGCATGCAGACCAGAATAAGAATCCTGAAAGAATACGTGTGGTCAGTGATGCTGTATGGAGTAGATGCATCGTCTCTTACTAGTAAGCTGGAAGACTACCTGGAAGCTGCAGAAATGTTGTTTTGTAAGGAGGAGGATGAAAATAGTATGGACTGACAAAGTAAGAAATGAAGAAGTGCTAAGATGAGCAGGCACTACAAGAGGACTTTTAAACACCATAAAGACCAGACAGATGGCATTCGTTGGACATATCATCAGAGATGAGAAGATCGAACATCTAATTCTCACTGGAAAGATACCAGAAAAGAGAAGCAGAGGTAAACCGAGAATGATGCATATGGATAACGTTGTAAGATGGATGAGCAAGAAAGAAAGATCTAAAAGAGTAACATGGATTAAGACAGCTAAGAAGAGAGATGAATGGAAGGCTCTGATCGTCTACGCGTGTAACACGCACGGCACATAATGAATGAATGAATGTACATACCGAGTTGTTTAAATATAAATTGTAGTAAATGTCATAGTGATTAATGTTCGGAAACATAAAATATTGTGGTATTCAAAAGATTGAAAAAATGTAGCTTTACTGAAAATCAATCCTAGATACAAGGTACCAAAGATCAAAATATGTAATTATTCCCTCTACCGTGTAACCTTCCTTTAAAAAACGCAGTTTTATATTTCAATGTTGGAGTTTTGAAAAAGGGTTAACTTTATCCTGGTTCAATATACTTTTACCTTCCAATATTCACCATATTCCTGTGAGAATACAGAAACTCACGATCACAAGATGTTGAATATGAAAGGAATTGTTAGAAATAAAGGAAATCTAGCAAAATAGTATAGTAATTGGGTAGGTAATTTGAAGATCATCCAAAAATCATAAATTATAAACGTAAATATTTAACTTTTAAGAAGATTTTTCACATTAAATAATGTAAGGGGCCATTTTAGTGGAGATTTTTACTCTTTTCTCAACTTGTTTAATTTCTATGTTTAAGCGATTTGATACTTCTAGAGAGGTACGTGATGCCCGATCTGGAACTTCATGCATGGTCATCTGTGGGTCTACCACTCGGTCATTGCTGGAGTTGCAATCAATGTAGAAGTAATGTTTTACCAAAATGGGCTACGGCTGAAATAGCTGGTTTGAGGATTACCAAGGAAGTATTGAAAATTGTAGAGGACTCTGTTAAAACGACTTCATATTCAGTGAAACTGAGTAAAAAGTTTAGAATTTTTAAATGGGTACCATTCTTACCTTTCCAGAATAGTAACTCCATCCAACTGGTACAGCTTTTGATGATGATACCAATTTTAATAGTTCACAGTTTTCTTGTTTATGTATAGATGTTTTAAGGTAAAAAAATCCAGTACACTCGTTTTTAGATAAGCAAGCCTTTGTACAAAGATATTCATCAAAATCACTTCTGATTGCTAATGTTTCTGCATTAACCGTTTGAACATTCTCTTTATGAAATGAACCAATCTTCACATTATTAGATCTAAACAGTGCTGAAACTACAATTATGACGAATAAGATGACCGTTAAAATGCTTAGGATATACATCTTGTCCGTAATTGAAAGCCAAAAATAGCATCTTTTCCCAGGAGGTTTAAGTGCAGGTTCCTACTTAAGTGGGCGGCAAATACCTCAAATGTAAATAATTAATATTTGTGGTTGATATATTCTGTCAATTTTCTGTCGTAACACTCTATATATATTTATATCTTTGGTTAAAATAGGTATACATTAAACCTTTTAGATATTTTTAGATGAATGAAAATGAGTAAATATTTTCAAAGTTAGCTGTGGTATACAAGGTGATAGCATTAAATTCAAACTGGTTTTCCGAGTTAGTTAGTCGGTTAAAAACAAAAGAAGTTTCAATTTTTGATTGAAAGTCATTAAAATGATATCTTTTGATTGGCTAGTTTGTTTACGAATGACGCAGGTAACCACGTTTTGATAAAAACCCAAAAGTAAATTATTAACAAACCTTTGACTCTGACTTTGCAAAAACACATCATTTATTGATGAGCCATAACGTTTTTGACCTTTAATTTATTATATATATTTGTGCAATTTTGTGCATTCGCATAAAAAAGTGCTCAATGCATATAGCAGACCAATATACGTAAGGTAAAACACGAAAAATAAGAACTGTGATTGCAATCATAGTTCTTTTTTTTGTGTTTTACCTCATGTATATACATATATATATATATATATATATATATATATATATATATATATATATATATATATATACTCAATCTGCAGACAGTACTGTTTCGCCCTTTGTGGGCTCATCAGTGCAGCACAGAACTTCTGAGACATAACTCTCTGTCCGTATTGCCGGAGCAAACACAGCTTAAAGAGTTATTGTGGGATTCTGTCAGAGGCTGGAAACACGCATACGCAGTGAGCATTGCATTACACTAACTACAGGTCCCCAAATGTATATTGTATATATATATTTATGTATATATATATATATATATAATATACATATATGTGTAAGTATTAGAAATGTATTCGAATTTCCCAATTTATTTAAGATACATTTTGTGCTGAGAATTGTTTTTAGTTAAAATTTTTAAGAATTTTGCCATTTTTGGGGGGAAGAAAAGAAAAGACCCAGAAGTGTGCAACTAATTGTTTATTTGCTATGTGGATGTCTGACATGCTTTGAGAGCAAGTCTTCCTAAATGTCTTTTCAAGTCGAAAGTATAAAACACATATGGTAAATGAATGAAGTTAAATGAAATTCCATCAAATGAGCAAGTGAAAATTTGGCTGGAACTGGTGAAGCAATGGGAGGCAGCGTATGACATGCGTTTGCATAGGCCAATAAAAAACTAAGCTTTTTTAAAGGATAACTTTGTATAAGGCTCAAAAATGTATGGAATGGGTGACAATATTTGAAAAAGGGAGGACTCGATGTACTTGTTATTAATTGTGCTCAAACGCCTCCAGCTCAAATTAAATCAAACAACTAAAGACTATTGGTATTTCAAGTTTATGACATATGACAAAGATAATTATTTAGTTTTACAATAATGAGAAAGTTTCATCCAATTTCATCATAAATCCAAGGTTGGTTGCAAAGGTTATTTATGGGGTTGATTCAACTGAAACTAGTAATCTAGATACGATTCCGATTATTGTCTTGTTAGGGTGTTTTGGAGCTTTCTTTCTTGCTGTCTCGACTTTTCATTCTTTACCTATCAAAGTCTTGTTTTCCGTTTGCAGTGAAGGTTTCTACTGCCGTCCCGATCTTTAAGAATGTAGGATATATATCTTATATATATCTTATATATATAAGTATTTTATATATCTGATATATATCTTAAATATATAAATCTTATATACATCTTATATATATCTGCTCTTGGTAAATATCGATCTGTCAGTGTTCTTTCTGTCATCAGTAAGATTTTTGAATGACTTATCACCAATGCAGTGTTAAAATTCTTTCAGGAGCTAGGTATGTGTGTTGATCTATGAAATGGACTTAAATCATCTCACTTCACTGACCTTTTGACTGTAGTAATAGAAGGTACCTAAGGTTCTTTTTGTAAGTCTGCCGAAGGGCATTTTATAGCTTGGATTAGTTTTAAAGCATTTAATGAGGTTTGTCACGCTTGCCTACTCTATAAGCTTTCTGTCTATTGGATTTCTGAAACGGGATATAGTATTCTTCAGTCCTCTCTCTCGTAAAATAGTCGTAAAATAGACATAATTACATGTGATAAGCATTTCATTAATTTAACCGCCCCTCAGGGCTACATCGCTTTTTGGTACCCTGCTTCAGCTGACCGTCCTTTGGGCTGATTACAATACCTTGTACTCTGGCACTAGCCACAAGAAAACTGAGTGGAAAGTCACACCTGGGGTAGATTAGGTGTTTGGAATTCAGGCTTTCAAACATTCGGAAAGAAAGTTGCTGATTTCTTTTAATTTAGGGGAAACGCAATACATGTCGTTGAACAGAAAGCTGATTTTTTTATCTTCTTCACACTTTTTGTAGAAAACCAGTTCTTTAGGATCAGAAATCTGAACGTCCAGGACACAACCAGTGAAGTGTTTCCTTCCATTACTTATAGTAAAGTGTTCACTGTATCAAAGGAATGAGAGGGAATATTTGTGCCAGTTTGGGTAGCTGATAGTCGGGCTAATTTTCCGTGGGGCACAGAATCGAGACGTTGCCTGTTAATCCAGGTGTTCATTTTAAGGCAGGTTTGTTTGAAGCGATCGAGCTCTGTAATCTTGCATTGNAAAAAGGGAGGACTCGATGTACTTGTTATTAATTGTGCTCAAACGCCTCCAGCTCAAATTAAATCAAACAACCAAAGGCTATTGGTATTTCAAGTTTATGACATATGACAAAGATAATTATTTAGTTTTACAATAATGAGAAAGTTTCATCCAATTTCATCATAAATCCAAGGTTGGTTGCAAAGGTTATTTATGGGGTTGATTCAACTGAAACTAGTAATCTAGATACGATTCCGATTATTGTCTTGTTAGGGTGTTTTGGAGCTTTCTTTCTTGCTGTCTCGACTTTTCATTCTTTACCTATCAAAGTCTTGTTTTCCGTTTGCAGTGAAGGTTTCTACTGCCGTCCCGATCTTTAAGAATGTAGGATATATATCTTATATATATCTTATATATATGTAAGTATTTTATATATCTGATATATATCTTAAATATATAAATCTTATATACATCTTATATATATCTGCTCTTGGTAAATATCGATCTGTCAGTGTTCTTTCTGTCATCAGTAAGATTTTTGAATGACTTATCACCAATGCAGTGTTAAAATTCTTTCAGGAGCTAGGTATGTGTGTTGATCTATGAAATGGACTTAAATCATCTCACTTCACTGACCTTTTGACTGTAGTAATAGAAGGTACCTAAGGTTCTTTTTGTAAGTCTGCCGAAGGGCATTTTATAGCTTGGATTAGTTTTAAAGCATTTAATGAGGTTTGTCACGCTTGCCTACTCTATAAGCTTTCTGTCTATTGGATTTCTGAAACGGGATATAGTATTCTTCAGTCCTCTCTCTCGTAAAATAGTCGTAAAATAGACATAATTACATGTGATAAGCATTTCATTAATTTAACCGCCCCTCAGGGCTACATCGCTTTTTGGTACCCTGCTTCAGCTGACCGTCCTTTGGGCTGATTACAATACCTTGTACTCTGGCACTAGCCACAAGAAAACTGAGTGGAAAGTCACACCTGGGGTAGATTAGGTGTTTGGAATTCAGGCTTTCAAACATTCGGAAAGAAAGTTGCTGATTTCTTTTAATTTAGGGGAAACGCAATACATGTCGTTGAACAGAAAGCTGATTTTTTTATCTTCTTCACACTTTTTGTAGAAAACCAGTTCTTTAGGATCAGAAATCTGAACGTCCAGGACACAACCAGTGAAGTATTTCCTTCCATTACTTATAGTAAAGTGTTCACTGTATCAAAGGAATGAGAGGGAATATTTGTGCCAGTTTGGGTAGCTGATAGTCGGGCTAATTTTCCATGGGGCACAGAATCGAGACGTTGCCTGTTAATCCAGGTGTTCATTTTAAGGCAGGTTTGTTTGAAGCGATCGAGCTCTGTAATCTTGCATTGCTTGGTTACAATGGTAATGAGTTCATTATTTGACGCAGAATTGAATTATAGTTTCAGTTGGAGATTATTGAGTATCGACATTTATTCTTAGTAGTCGATAAGTATGTATGTTTGCTAGATAGAGATGTAGTTGCAAAACTAAAAACCAATATAATGATAGGCAATGAGAAAGTTACCATAAAAACACCTAAAACTAGTTTAGGAAGCAATTCACAGTATAATATGAATCCAGTGGCAGACGAAGGCATCATAGCCAGGCAATGAAAGCTAGGCTTTTGCATAGGTATAGTGACATTTGTAATGACGAATGCATATGTCATTGGCCCTCTAACACATTGCCCCAAAAGGGTAGAGATGATGGTATAATTGCCACTATCTGGTGTCGGTGGTACCTAATTAAATGCCTGGTTCATTTACAAGCTATTAAAGATTTCTCTTTCCCATCAAGTGACAGCAATTTCTGCTGGTTAGATAGGGGGAAGTTTGGGCACATGATTTGCTAGCTCACTTGTCTAGCACCAGTGACTTACCTTATTTTGCCATTCCTTTTCCTCTATACCACTGTAGGGGAGCTCCATTTGCTGGAACTAACTCTTTCTGAAATACATATGTCAACTAGCCTGTCCAACTCACCTTGGAGCTGAGATCTTAAAACGTCAGGTAGTGTACGTCTCTTTAAGTAGAACAGGATTGTACCTTTCTTTGCTCAAATAGCATGTTTGTAGCCTTTCATAAAGCTAAGACCAGGTCACCAGCAAGCTTCTAAAATACTATGGAGGATATTTTTGGTGACTTAAGTTTTGTGTTATGCTACTTGGATGACTTCCTTGAAAAAGGTAATCATAATGTTGTTGTCTTAATATTTGACAGTTTGAAGAGAGAAACTATTAAAATTTACTTCGTTTCTGTGAAATGATACTAAAATCTTTAATAAAAACAGACCCAAGTGAATAAAATTTTGATATCTTTGCAAACTACTGAATTTATTTGCCTTTCTCAACGTTATTTACAAAAAAACTATTAGAACATTTTAGACAAAATAGTCAGTCCTGTTGTACATATGACATCAAAGGACCTTCTAATCATACTTCGATTCTATGCTGCATTTACATAGTCTTTTAGCTTTACATTATTCATATATATTAGTATCCTATTTATTAGCATAATTCTTTTACTTCCAATATCTAGGTTTTATGTGCTTCCGTATAAATATTCTTTGTCACAACGTCTTTCCTCAATAGTATCCTATTTTTGAAAATGTTAATTGGGTCACACGTGACTCTATGGTTAATAAAGGATAAACCTACTAGAGCTACATTTTCTCCTTTTAATTAACGTTTTGACACCACAATGATACATAAATGACTCCAGTCTAGAGATCACTTGACTAGAACATTATAGGAATAAAACAGAGGACTTTTCATAGGTACACAGAATACCAGTAAGTACTCATGTCTTCTAGTAGCTGTGACGTAATTGTATGCGCATGTTAATTTTTGTATCAATGCTTTGAGCAAGTACTGGTGTAAGAAAGCTGTGTGACATGTAAGTAAACACACACACACAATATATATATATATATATATATATATATATATACTTTTGATGTAAAATTTGCAATTTTTTTAGTATGAGTACTTTAAGAAAGTGTCTGCTATAAAGAAAGATTTTATGTGGAAGTAAATGAGAAAGATAATGATTAATTGATGGATACCAAGACAACAAATTCCCTTTATGTATTGCACAAGATATGCCGAGTGACAAGATTTTTTTGCTGTTTGATTCTGTTAAAAAATGATAAAATACATCAATTGATGAATGAATTAGACACTGAATTTTTAGCTTGTAATGTTTATAATTTAGCTACTTCTGATGAAAAAGAAACTAAAAACACCAGCCTTTTTAACTGCTAGTAGCTAACATCTATCCTGTGTCGTATTATTATGAGAAAGAAAGTGGGGAAAGTGAAGAAATATAGTTCGGAAAAAGAATATATAGCTAATTGTTGTAATTAGTGTAAGCTTGAGAGGGAGATAAAACGCTAGCTCGTCAGGGACGTAAAACCTATTAAAGATTAGAAAATTGTAGTAAATTTCGATGTAAACGTCAATTTAATTATTTCCAAACGTAACCTCAATGCTCACAAAAATTGTAAAAAATTTGTAACGAATAAGGAAGATATGAACGCACTTTTTGGTGTAGATCATGGCAATAACTATTTCGATGTACTGGGATTGTAGGTTATTTGTTGGTAATATTGTAATTCGAAACGTGTTTACCAGAACTCGATTCCAAGAAATACTGAAAAACATCCACTTTGTTGCCAATTAAAAAAAAGACGAGCAAAAAGACCATGGTTACAAAATAAGACAAGTTATTGACGGTCTAAATGATGAATTTAGACCGTCAATAGAAAGTACAAATGAGCATATGACCATTTTAAATGATGATTTATTGAAGATGTTAAGTATCACAATCAAAAACAATTATCTGCGTTTTAAATGATGGTCTATGCAAGTTCAAAGGGTTGCTTTCATGAATTTAACTGATCGGAAAAAGCAAATGGAAGTAAGCTTAGAAAAAAGTGTGGTGCCTCAATTATCTAAAAAGAGGAAAGTGTCAGACTATAAATTGTTTTTTGACAATTTTTTAACATTCCTTTGTTAATTAATAAAGTACATCAAAATAATAGATATCCTATTGGAACAGCTAAACAAATCGAAAATAAATGCCAAAATTGAAGATTGACAAAGATTTGAAACAAAGTGATGCAGTTTACCTGTATTCTAAAATGTTATATGTTGCAAGATTGACAAAGATTTGAAACGAAGTGATGCAGTTTACCTGTATT
>RDPX01000332.1:87723-105771 GCA_003991215.1 Morbakka virulenta
GTAAACTGCATATCTTCGTACAACTTTGTCAATCTTGGCAACATATATCATTTTAGAATAAATGATATATGTTGCAAGATTGACAAAGATTTGAAATGAAGTGATGCAGTTTACCTGTATTCTAAAATGTTATATGTTGCAAGATTGACAAAGATTTGAAACCAAGTGATGCAGTTTACCTGTATTCTAAAATGTTATATGTTGCAAAAGTGACAAAAGATTTGAAACGAAGTGATGCGGTTTACCTGTATTCTAAAATGTTATATGTTGCAAGATTGACAAAGATTTGAAACGAAGTGATGCAGTTTACCTGTATTCTAAAATGTTATATGTTGCAAAATTGACAAAGATTTGAAACGAAGTGATGCAGTTTACCTGTATTCTAAAATGTTATATGTTGCAAGATTGACAAAGATTTGAAACGAAGTGATGCAGTTTACCTGTATTCTACAATGATATATATAGCAAGATTGACAAAGATTTGAAACGAAGTATGCAGTTTACCTGTATTCTAAAATGTTATATGTTGCAAGATTGACAAAGATTTGAAACGAAGTGATGCAGTTTACCTGCATTTTTTTTTGTCAATCTTGCTATATATATCATTGTACAATACAGGTAAACTGCATCACTTCGTTTCAAATCTTTGTCAATCTTGCAACATATATCATTTTAGAATAAATGATATATGTTGCAAGATTGACAAAGATTTGAAACGAAGTGATGCAGTTTACCTGTATTCTACAATGATATATATAGCAAGATTGACAAAGATTTGAAACGAAGTTATGCAGTTTACCTGTATTCTAAAATGTTATATGTTGCAAGATTGACAAAGATTTAAAAAGAAGTGATGCAGTTTACCTGTATTCTAAAATGTTATATGTTGCAAAATTGACAAAGATTTGAAACGAAGTGATGCAGTTTCCCTGTATTTTAAATGTTATTTGTTGCAAAATTGACAAAGATTTGAAACGAAGTGATGCAGTTTACCTGTATTCTAAAATGTTATATGTTGCAAAATTGACAAAGACTTGAAACGAAATATGCAGTTTATCTGTATTCTAAAATGTTATATGTTGCAAGATTGACAAAGATTTGAAAAGAAGTGATGCAGTTTACCTGTATTCTAAAATGTTATTTGTTGCAAAACTGACAAAGATTTGAAACGAAGTGATGCAGTTTACCTGTATTCTAAAATGTTATATGTTGCAAGATTGACAAAGATTTGAAACGAAGTGATGCAGTTTACCTGTATTCTAAAATGTCATATGTTGCAAGATTGACAAAGATTTGATACGAAGTTATGCAGTTTACCTGTATTCAAAAATGTTATATGTTGCAAGATTGACAAAGATTTGAAACGAAGTGATGCAGTTTACCTGTATTCTACAATGATATATATAGCAAGATTGACAAAGATTTGAAACGAAGTTATGCAGTTTACCTGTATTCTAAAATGTTATATGTTGCAAGATTGACAAAGATTTGAAACGAAGTGATGCAGTTTACCTGTATTCTAAAATGTTATATGTTGCAAGATTGACAAAGATTTGAAACGAAGTGATGCAGTTTACCTGTATTCTAAAATGTTATATGTTGCAAGATTGACAAAGATTTGAAACGAAGTGATGCAGTTTACCTGTATTCTAAAATGTTATATGTTGCAAGATTGACAAAGATTTGAAACGAAGTGATGCAGTTTACCTGTATTCTAAAATGTTATATGTTGCAAGATTGACAAAGATTTGAAACGAAGTGATGCAGTTTACCTGTATTCTAAAATGTTATATGTTGCAAGATTGACAAAGATTTGAAACGAAGTGATGCAGTTTACCTGTATTCTAAAATGTTATATGTTGCAAGATTGACAAAGATTTGAAACGAAGTGATGCAGTTTACCTGTATTCTAAAATGTTATATGTTGCAAGATTGACAAAGATTTGAAACGAAGTGATGCAGTTTACCTGTATTCTAAAATGTTATATGTTGCAAGATTGACAAAGATTTGAAACGAAGTGATGCAGTTTACCTGTATTCTAAAATGTTATATGTTGCAAGATTGACAAAGATTTGAAACGAAGTGATGCAGTTTACCTGTATTCTAAAATGTTATATGTTGCAAGATTGACAAAGATTTGAAACGAAGTGATGCAGTTTACCTGTATTCTAAAATGTTATATGTTGCAAGATTGACAAAGATTTGAAACGAAGTGATGCAGTTTACCTGTATTCTAAAATGTTATATGTTGCAAGATTGACAAAGATTTGAAACGAAGTGATGCAGTTTACCTGTATTCTAAAATGTTATATGTTGCAAGATTGACAAAGATTTGAAACGAAGTGATGCAGTTTACCTGTATTCTAAAATGTTATATGTTGCAAGATTGACAAAGATTTGAAACGAAGTGATGCAGTTTACCTGTATTCTAAAATGTTATATGTTGCAAGATTGACAAAGATTTGAAACGAAGTGATGCAGTTTACCTGTATTCTAAAATGTTATATGTTGCAAGATTGACAAAGATTTGAAACGAAGTGATGCAGTTTACCTGTATTCTAAAATGTTATATGTTGCAAGATTGACAAAGATTTGAAACGAAGTGATGCAGTTTACCTGTATTCTAAAATGTTATATGTTGCAAGATTGACAAAGATTTGAAACGAAGTGATGCAGTTTACCTGTATTCTAAAATGTTATATGTTGCAAGATTGACAAAGATTTGAAACGAAGTGATGCAGTTTACCTGTATTCTAAAATGTTATATGTTGCAAGATTGACAAAGATTTGAAACGAAGTGATGCAGTTTACCTGTATTCTAAAATGTTATATGTTGCAAGATTGACAAAGATTTGAAACGAAGTGATGCAGTTTACCTGTATTCTAAAATGTTATATGTTGCAAGATTGACAAAGATTTGAAACGAAGTGATGCAGTTTACCTGTATTCTAAAATGTTATATGTTGCAAGATTGACAAAGATTTGAAACGAAGTGATGCAGTTTACCTGTATTCTAAAATGTTATATGTTGCAAGATTGACAAAGATTTGAAACGAAGTGATGCAGTTTACCTGTATTCTAAAATGTTATATGTTGCAAGATTGACAAAGATTTGAAACGAAGTGATGCAGTTTACCTGTATTCTAAAATGTTATATGTTGCAAGATTGACAAAGATTTGAAACGAAGTGATGCAGTTTACCTGTATTCTAAAATGTTATATGTTGCAAGATTGACAAAGATTTGAAACGAAGTGATGCAGTTTACCTGTATTCTAAAATGTTATATGTTGCAAGATTGACAAAGATTTGAAACGAAGTGATGCAGTTTACCTGTATTCTAAAATGTTATATGTTGCAAGATTGACAAAGATTTGAAACGAAGTGATGCAGTTTACCTGTATTCTAAAATGTTATATGTTGCAAGATTGACAAAGATTTGAAACGAAGTGATGCAGTTTACCTGTATTCTAAAATGTTATATGTTGCAAGATTGACAAAGATTTGAAACGAAGTGATGCAGTTTACCTGTATTCTAAAATGTTATATGTTGCAAGATTGACAAAGATTTGAAACGAAGTGATGCAGTTTACCTGTATTCTAAAATGTTATATGTTGCAAGATTGACAAAGATTTGAAACGAAGTGATGCAGTTTACCTGTATTCTAAAATGTTATATGTTGCAAGATTGACAAAGATTTGAAACGAAGTGATGCAGTTTACCTGTATTCTAAAATGTTATATGTTGCAAGATTGACAAAGATTTGAAACGAAGTGATGCAGTTTACCTGTATTCTAAAATGTTATATGTTGCAAGATTGACAAAGATTTGAAACGAAGTGATGCAGTTTACCTGTATTCTAAAATGTTATATGTTGCAAGATTGACAAAGATTTGAAACGAAGTGATGCAGTTTACCTGTATTCTAAAATGTTATATGTTGCAAGATTGACAAAGATTTGAAACGAAGTGATGCAGTTTACCTGTATTCTAAAATGTTATATGTTGCAAGATTGACAAAGATTTGAAACGAAGTGATGCAGTTTACCTGTATTCTAAAATGTTATATGTTGCAAGATTGACAAAGATTTGAAACGAAGTGATGCAGTTTACCTGTATTCTAAAATGTTATATGTTGCAAGATTGACAAAGATTTGAAACGAAGTGATGCAGTTTACCTGTATTCTAAAATGTTATATGTTGCAAGATTGACAAAGATTTGAAACGAAGTGATGCAGTTTACCTGTATTCTAAAATGTTATATGTTGCAAGATTGACAAAGATTTGAAACGAAGTGATGCAGTTTACCTGTATTCTAAAATGTTATATGTTGCAAGATTGACAAAGATTTGAAACGAAGTGATGCAGTTTACCTGTATTCTAAAATGTTATATGTTGCAAGATTGACAAAGATTTGAAACGAAGTGATGCAGTTTACCTGTATTCTAAAATGTTATATGTTGCAAGATTGACAAAGATTTGAAACGAAGTGATGCAGTTTACCTGTATTCTAAAATGTTATATGTTGCAAGATTGACAAAGATTTGAAACGAAGTGATGCAGTTTACCTGTATTCTAAAATGTTATATGTTGCAAGATTGACAAAGATTTGAAACGAAGTGATGCAGTTTACCTGTATTCTAAAATGTTATATGTTGCAAGATTGACAAAGATTTGAAACGAAGTGATGCAGTTTACCTGTATTCTAAAATGTTATATGTTGCAAGATTGACAAAGATTTGAAACGAAGTGATGCAGTTTACCTGTATTCTAAAATGTTATATGTTGCAAAATTGACAAAGATTTGAAACGAAGTGATGCAGTTTACCTGTATTCTCAAATGTTATATGTTGCAAGATTGACAAAGATTTGAAACGAAGTGATGCAGTTTACCTGTATTCTAAAATGTTATATGTTGCAAGATTGACAAAGATTTGAAACGAAGTGATGCAGTTTACCTGTATTCTAAAATGTTGTATGTTGCAAATGGTGTGATAATAAAAGAATGAGTGAATCTTCAAAAGTGCTTTAAGTATCAAAGGATTCAGCAAGAAAAATACCAATTTCTTGCCCTTACATCATAAAGATGCATGACAAGGGAATATATGGTGCCTATCTTATGGGTAAGCAAACTACTCCGTTTCGATTTCAATCGGCAAAGTAACTTAAGATCTTATCTTTAACTGTTTTTTATCTTCTCGATGTGGCAATTGTCAGTGGTCATATTAATTACTTAAAACGTAGTAATGAGTTATCACTGATTGATTTCAAGCAAGTAGTAGCTAGGTATCTCATAACAAGGTACTGTAATCCAAAAAATCTCTTCTCAAATAGTTACTGAAACTAAAGAAGATCTTTGGAAACTTCTTTACCAATAGAGGTACCTCAGACCTTCATATTTTGTGAAAGCTATGGATTGTTGTTGTGTTGTGTCAAGGTGGTTTTCACAAAGTGTATGTTAAATAGTAGCATATAGTCTTGTAAAGTCTTAGTAGTATGTACTTTTGTATATGAAAAAACTCTGTTCTGTGTACATTACTTTGCTTCAAGTGCTACAATATCTTATTTATTCAATTCTATCCTACCATTTACATCACACAGCGGCATAATCTTATGCCATACTGATTAAAGCCATAACAATCAAACCTTTGTTTAGGATTATATGTACCAAAGCATAGATTAGTGGGGGCGAAATAGCTTGGATGATCTGGATGTTGGTACTCTGGAGGCAAAAAGCTTTTGCACTTGGTTCCTAAGTAATGAAACAACCACCGAATGTAAACAAACTGGAAATCTTTACAGCATTTTTTCTGTATATTTGAGCAAAAATCCTGACATGATATGCCCGTACTTGCCACAACATATTCTTTGATGTTGACTGGATATAAAAGAAAGGCAGAAGTAACAGAAAATTAGTTAAAAAACTGATGTATACTGGATCAGATTTATACAAATAAAGCAAAAATAGAGCAAAAATCCTGACATGATTTGCCCGTACTTACCACAACATATTCTTTGATGTTGACTGGATAGAAAAGAAAGCCAGAAGTTTAGAAAATTAGTTAAAAAACTGAAGTATACTGGATCAGATTTATACAAATAAAGCAAAAATAGAGCAAAAATCCTGACATGATTTGCCCGTACTTCCCAGAACATATTTTTTGATGTTGACTGGATAGAAAAGAAAGCCAGAAGTTTAGAAAATTAGTTAAAAACCTGAAGTATACTGGATCAGATTTATACAAATAAAGCAAAAATAGAGCAAAAATCCTGACATGATTTGGCCGTACTTCCCAGAACATATTTTTTTATGTTGACTGGATAGAAAACAAAGCCAGAAGTTCAGAAAATTAGTTACGAAACTGAAGTATACTGGATCAGATTTATACAAATAAAGCAAAAATAGAGCAAAAATCCTGACATGATTTGCCCGTACTTCCCAGAACATATTTTTTGATGTTGACTGGATAGAAAAGAAAGCCAGAAGTTTAGAAAATTAGTTAAAAACCTGAAGTATACTGGATCAGATTTATACAAATCAAGTATAAAGAGCACACAGTATATAAAGTCCCCCATGTACATTACTTTCCTTTAAGTACTACAATATTAAAAAATATTTTTTTTACAATATATATTAAAGATTTTTGAATTCATTGATCTATCATTCTATTTGACTTTATTTGACCCCTTTCCTCAATTTTGTCCTTTTTAATCTGGTATCAAATACATTTGTTTCAATATCATATAACTTAATAAAATAAATGTCTAAGTCAAGGTATGAAGGTACCAAGCAGTAAGGAATTTAAGATAAAAGGAATGAATTCACTTCAATTATGAAAATGTTCAGGCCAGAGACCGAAAGGAGATAAATAAAAAACAATTATGTTCATGAAAGATCCAAAAGTTGGAAGAGCAAAGAAGCAACAATCAGACAATAAGTTGACCACAACAGAGTTGAGGTTGAGATAGTATGAGTATCCTGCCAACTGAGATGTCTCAACCCGAAAGCGAAAGATTATCAGAACACTTTCCTTAGTTACAAGGACAGAAGAGACCAAGACTGGCAGTAATAGTTGTAGAGTTAGAGCAAGGAACAGACTTGTCGAAAATTTGGTCAAGAAGATTCAAATGACAAAACGGTCCACCTGAGCAATAATGACAACGGTATTCTATTCCAGGAAAAACTGTTGTTTGCTCTATACAGTGACCAGATATTACGCAAAAAAGAAGTACCAATTCTCATTCTAATTCTAATACCAGTGCTGTACAAGTTCCATTAAGGAGAAGTCTTCCCTTGCGATGCATGTTGTCGGGAGGCTAAAAGAGTCCCACCATCCTCCTGTCATCACAAAAAACTGGTGTTGAATCTAACTGTAGTGCTGTTTTTATCCTATTCAACCATATTTATGATTTTCTTACGAAGCATCTCGTCTCAACCAGGTATAAAGAACGATAAGTTCTTTTCCAAGGCAATATTAGCTAATCCAAAAAGTTCATGCCTTGAAAGGCAAGTCGTCGTTTTGGGGGTTGTTTTGTCATGTATTTGTGATTAGGATGAGATTTCTAAAGATAGGAACTTGGAGGGAAAAATAAAGCATTAAGGCAATTATTTAGTGGCAAAATTATCTAGTTATGGACAAAGCACCGTTAGTTTAAGTGGTAGATCACGTGACAGTAATAGCCCTAGGCACTGGTTCGAAACCACTCTGAAATATAAATAATTTTTCCTTTTCTTTAATTTTAAAGTCTAAAACAAAATTAATACAATTTTAGAACGAAAAAATGGCGTGGGTTCACAAATTGAAGAAACAATTTGTATTGAAGTAAAAGCTTGGCAAACCTGACTATACATAAAGAATTATCGCAACCTTCATTTACAATCTTTTTTTTTTCTAGATTTTTCTGAGTTTCCGAAATTTACACTTTTACCACTAGCAAAATGTTGTTGGGTTGTTAGATTTGGTGCCCAATACGTTCGGTGGTTTCGTGCTCTACCATCTGAACTATCAGCACTCGTTCTCAACTAAATCACATTTGCAACCATATTCTCTGCTTGGGAGCTTTTTTCTTTCCCCAGATCCCTATCATTGAAAATCTCATTCTGATCATGGATATGGAGTTAAGCCTCTTGTTGAACTTTGATTTTTCCTTCCAAGGCAAGATCAAGACAGCCCAAAAATACATGGAGGGCAAGAAAATTGTGAAAATAATATTGTATAGATGGGGGTAAAACTGTAAAATATATACGTAAACCGACATGGATTCAAACTAAACAAGTCGAGGATATGATGGCAAAGTGATGATATGATTTTAGAAGACTGATCCGGTTAAGAAGGAGAACTACAATGTAAAATCGTCTTCATCTATACACTTTTAAACATTTTATTGCCCTCCATGTACATGGAATCAGTTAATCTCTTTACAGTTTCAAATGATTTCCATCTATATTATATTGTTTATATTATATCTTTTAGCTGTTGGGCTTTCCAATATTCAGTAATTTTCATTTCGTTTTTAATGACTTCTGTACAATTTGCTTTGGTTCTTGTTATAAGAACCCAAAAGAATGGGAATGCGGACCAGGTCGAGCCTTTGACTCTTTGGTCACAAGAAGAAGTTTTAGGAAATGCGTGATTGACTGCAAAACGATACCAGGGGAAGCAGTGGTCAGACGACACGGGTTGCTTGTGGTAGATCTGAGGATGAATTGCAAAAGAAAAGGCAGCTGAAAAGGAAAAAACGCACCAAGGTTTTGAATCTAAAGCAGCAAGAAAAGGCTAAAGTTTTTAAGGAAAAAGTAATAGAGCTGAAAGGAGCAGAGATTGTTCATGGAATAGAGGAAAAATGGGTAAAGCTCAAGAATAGTATCATAGAGGCAGCAAGGGAAGTTTGTGGAGAAACCAAGAGGGCACGACCAAGGGACAAGAAGACGTGGTGGTGAACTAAACATGTCCAAAAGACCATGAAGGAAAAACGAGCAGCCTTTACGAACCTGAAGGAAGATAGAAGCGTCATAGCTGTCAAGAGATATAAACATTGTAAGGGATTGGCAAAGACAACAGTAGCAAGAGCTAAGGCAGAGCATTACAGGAACTGGTACGAACATTTTGATAGCCGAGATGGTCAAAGGAATATTTTCAGGATAGCAAAGGCAAAGGAAAGAGCAAAGTCTGACAAAGGAGATATGGTTTTTATCAAGGATCACCAGGGAAATGTTTTGAGCCAAGTCAATCAGATAAGAGACAGATGGAGAGAAAATTTTACCAAGCTTATGAATACAGAGAACCCACGGGATAAGCTAGAAAAGGTATGCCCAGTTGAAGGTCCAGAATACCAGATAGCCAAAG
Source organism: Morbakka virulenta (assembly GCA_003991215.1). Classification (NCBI taxonomy): domain Eukaryota; kingdom Metazoa; phylum Cnidaria; class Cubozoa; order Carybdeida; family Carukiidae; genus Morbakka; species Morbakka virulenta. Next base: position 97,070 of record RDPX01000332.1, read on the forward strand.
AGAAAGTGAGAAGTACATTGAAAAGCATGAAAGGAGGCAAGGCACCGGTACATCAGGTGTTTCAAGTGAGATGCTGATGGCCTTAGGGGAGAAAGGTGTAACATGCCTGACAGAGGTGCTGCGAGAGATATGGGATGAAGAAATTATATTTCGAGTGACTGGAACAAAAGCTTGTTGTTCCCTATCTACAAGAAAAAGGAAGACAATTTAGACTGCAATAAATACAGAGGAATAAAACGTCTGGAACATGTAATGAAGCTGTTTGAGAAGATCCTGGACATAAGATTAAGAAGGGTAGTTGAGATAGACAACATGCACTTTGCATTCATAAAAGGGAGAGACACAGTTGACGCAATCTTTATCACAAGGCAGCTGCAAGAGAAGGCTCTAGAGGGCAACATGAGTCTTTACACGGGTTTTGTGGACCTGGAAAAGGCTTATGATAGAGTCCCTAGGTAATTGGTCTATTGGTGCCCCTGAAAAAGAGGAGTCCGTAAAAAGCTCGTTAGAATAGTCAGAAGCCTTCACACATGCTGTAAAGCCTTCAAAAGAACGGATGTAGGAGAGACATTCCCTTTTGAAGTCAGGATAGGATTGCACAAAGGATCAGCCTTGAGCCCGCTGCAGTTTATCATCATCATGGACACAATCTCGAAGGAAATATGCAGAGGTACTCTATAGGAATTCTTTTTTTTGCTGACGATTTAGCTATTACAGCCAACGAGGAGAAGGACCTGCAGGAGAGAATGGGAGGGTGGCAAGAAGCTCTGGAGAAGAGGAGTCTTAAAGTGAATGCAAAGAAGACGGAAGTAATGTTATCAAGTAGGCAAGTTGTCGAAGCCCCTAAGGTAGTGGATATCCATGGAGAGGAGATAAAGACAGTGGGTAATTTCAAGTACTTAATTTACATCATTGAAAAGAAAGGGGGTTGTAAGGAAGAAGTCAAGACAAGAATTGGGAGTGCCTGGAGAAAATATTCTGAGAGTAGTGCAGTTGTCTGCGACAAAAAGGTGCCACTCTCCAGAGCTATTTCTATAAGACAGGCATTAGACCTGTTATGCTTTATGGAGTTGAAACCTGGCCATTGAAGAAAGCACAAGAAAGGAAGCTGTAAATCACAGAGATGAGGATGGTGCGATGGGTGACTGGAGTGTCTCTGTGGGAGCACAGAACAAGTGCAGATTTGAGAAGGCAAAAGAGGCTAGACTCCGCTGGTTTGGACACCTGATGAAGAGAAAGAAGAGAAGTATTGTGAAGCAAGTGTACCATCAGCAGGTAGTTGGAAAAAGAAGTAGAGGGCGCCAGAAGTTGAGGTGGAGAGACAGAGTGCAGATTGATATGAAAACAGTTGGCATTGAGGAGGACGATGCAAGCAATAGGAGTGTGTGGAAGAAGGAATGCAGAGCAGCCGAACCAACTTGACTTTGGAAGAAGATCGAAGGAAAAGAAGAAGATAAGAATCCAAAAGAAGTATAATCAAAATAATTTACAAAACCTGAACAAATAATGTACTTGAAGTTTATTCTAAACTTTAAGAGACTTTTTACTTACCTCCAGGATAATTCAAAATGATATTCAACAGCTGCTTGTGTGCTTCATAATAGGTCTCTTGACCTAAGTAGACATGACGTTTGCTTGAAAGAGCTTTTGGAGGATAACAGTTTAAGGTGTTTTGAGTTCCAGAAGGATTTAGTCCGAAAGCCGCAACGAAAGTTTTTTGGGATGAAGATCCAAAATTTTTGCTGCACCATAAGTCCATTGCTTTCGTCACATTAAAATCTCAAAAAGACAGAAAATTGCAATGAAATTAGACAAAAAGTACAAAACTAATGCTTAGATTTGATCCTCTGCAAGTTGTTGGAAAATACTTTTTGTTTAGGCTCTTTCTAGTTTTCTCTCTCTCTGGTTTTTTCTCTCTCTTGTTTTCTCTCTCTATTNTCTCTTGACCTAAGTAGACATGACGTTTGCTTGAAAGAGCTTTTGGAGGATAACAGTTTAAGGTGTTTTGAGTTCCAGAAGGATTTAGTCCGAAAGCCGCAACGAAAGTTTTTTGGGATGAAGATCCAAAATTTTTGCTGCACCATAAGTCCATTGCTTTCGTCACATTAAAATCTCAAAAAGACAGAAAATTTCAATGAAATTAGACAAAAAGTACAAAACTAATGCTAAGATTTGATCCTCTGCAAGTTGTTGGAAAATGCTTTTTGTTTAGGCTCTTTCTAGTTTTCTCTCTCTCTATTGTTTTCTCTTTCTCTGCCCCTCCTTTCCTCCCCCTCTTTCTCTCCCTTGGATAAATAATACCAGAAAGTGAAAGATATGAAATGAAAGAAATGAAAGAAATGAAAGTAAAAGGCAGAGTGCAGATATACTAAAATTGTGGAGGGGTATGAAAGGTATGATGCATATTTAAAAAATACCGAGAAAGCAAAAGCCAAGATATTCAAAACTGTCACTACACCTGTAACAACGTACAGCTCAGAGACGTTGGGACTGAGTAAAAATTTCTTAGCAAGAATGTGAATGAGAATGGTTAAGAGGCCATTAAATACATTCGTCTCAGAGTGAAGGAAGGATGTAGAAGTTAGGAAGTGCTGTCATCCAACCTATAGTGGAGAAAATTAGAGAGAAAAAAGGAGGTGATAGTCACCAAAAACTGCGCATAATAAGTAGCATCTGAAACACAAAGAATAAGCAAGAGGCAAATAACTATACAAAAGAAAAGGTAAAAAGTGACTTGGAGAAGAGACAATCTAAAAGCAAAGAAAGGCTTATCTTTTGAATAGAGTCCATGTATTCCAACGCTAGAAAACGTTTTCGAGCGTAGATAGCAAGGTTATGAAGATGATATCTAGGTTCTAGTTAAAAGGAAGTTGAATAGCCGTCAATATGAGGATCCTTATTTCTAATAACGTCAATGCAGCTTGATTTTTCAAGAGACAAGAAAATGAGTTAAGTCAGAATAAAGGAGGGCGTTTACAGAAGAAAAATTGGTACAGATACCGCTGAGATTATCAAAAGCTATAAAGACAGGATGTTTTGTACATAACATGGTTTCTCCGATCTCTGTAGAACCATAGCTAGCACATATCAAGTGTAAAATATCAGGTGTGAAACAGGTCATGGGTTTGGAGATATTTTCCACTCCATGACCATTTTACGTCTGCCCGGAGCTGGGGGGGGCATCCGTTTGACTAAAAAATTAAAAATAGAAAAAATATCGAGAAACGTGATTTAGACCCAGATCATTATTATGCTGACTATTTGAGCTCTATGGTCAATGTGGTGAAATTAAACAAAGAAATAACCGGCACTCTCTACCAAATACTGACTTCGTAAAAGAGAGTTGATGATGAGGTGACACAACGACCAGTGCTTGTTTGGTGACACCATCTCGGAGAAGGTACCAACAAAGACTAATGAGGCTTCCTTGTCCATGACTTAGATATAAAGATCCAGACGCCAACCGAATAATTGAAGGCCTCAGAGTCTCGATGTCTAGATCATATTTCTCTTTTTGTATTTTTTTAAACATTTATATACAAAAGTATTTGTGTATATGTGTTTCCTTTCCTGATTTCTAAAAAGTTTACTTTGCTTATTAACTAAAAATTTTAGTCTCACCATTTCCTAGCTGTGGCATAAATGTGATACCAGTTTCCGTTTACCATAAAATGTCAATGTGTATATTTAATGTTCTCTCGCTCTTGTTTATTGTGAACACACAGGAAATAATAAGATTAATAGAAATAAATTTGAAATGCAGATTCTGGTGCATTTTCCAAAACCTCACCCATAACAAGGTTAAAACTTAACCAATCATTCACAACATGGTTAAAACAACTTAAATACGGGGATGTAAGACAACACTTCGAAAACTGCCCACAGTCCTATCATGTACTCATTTCGTCTTGTAGTGTCCATGTAGAGTTTTAGTTTTATGTAACTCATTGTGATGTCTCACCAAATGTTGTCCTATTGTGTCCTCCTTGTGTCTTGCAATCCCCATGTGTCAGCGTGTCAATATCATCTTCCATGATCATTCTCTTGACGTCATCAACACTCGATGTAAACTTGTTGATTTCTTCTGTGTATGCTTCATGATTGTGACTTCTGATGACTTCTGGTGAGTTCTTTATAATCCTCAGCTTCAACGCTTCTATTCACAACATTTCTTTATAAATTTTCTTTTTACTCTTACCTTTTTTTCCCTCTTTTCTCTTCAACATTTTGTATGAATATAGTTTTGCTCTGAGTCCCACATGATTTCTCCACCTGTGTTATCCTTGAGAATACCCACCACCTTCTTGTTATGGCCAGTCTCTACACCAAAAGTGTGATCCTTGGAGAAGGTGTTTGCATCAAATTTAGTAGCGACATCATTAGAGGTATATTTGGTAAATTTTTCAGTCGCAATCTCATACGCTAGACTGTTTATATCGGTGAATAATAGTTTTGCTTTGGAGCGCAGCGACTCCTTTGACCCATACTTTGGTTTGGTGTAGTTGTAATGAAAATTGTACATCATTGTCTTGTTGAGATTCAGAATGCAGATTCCTAGGTATACTGGCTTGTTGAATACAAGTCTTGTCTTTTTCTTATACACAGCTACTAAACTCTTATCAAAGATGTTACAGTGTTTAAAGTTTGGTTTTGCAGCTATCTTCTTTGCTTTTGCTTCATTGTTTACTAACCAGATGTCCACCCTACTTCTGATATTCTCTATGGTTTTTCCAAATTCATTGTTTGCCTTTGCCCTGAGATTTGTGTTTAGATCAATGTAATGTTTGAGCCATGCACTTTCCTCAAACGTGATACCTCTATGGATCTTTGTAATCTTGAACCTCTAGCTCATACAATTTGAGATTCTCATAATGTACCACATATTTTGTTTTGTCATTGAGATTGGGGATTACCTTGTTAACGTCATTCACTTTCGGACTTTCTGGAGCAAGAAAGTAGCCACTGTGTAAATCATGCAATTTCGTTGGGTATTTCATATCACCCTCGAGAGTATGCATGAATGATTTCTCCATGTTGTTAGGTCACGTCTACTCATACATTGAAGTTCATGTGTGGGGAAAGGTTTGTTCATAGCCCATCCAAAGACATTGCTGGCATCTAAGTTAGTGATGTATTTTGTTTTCTCATTTTTGTTGAAGCTGGAGTCCATGTACGGGTTGTTCGCTTTTTCATGTCTGTTACTTATCATTTATATTACTCTTCTAATGCCTATCTCAACCACGAGTAACATATCCTGGGCTGATAACAACACTAACTTTACTCCAAGAATCTTCAAAGCATCATCTCATGCGGAACATGTGGTTGTGTAATACCAAGTTGGGTCTAATCCATTATTCCTACTGCATACATCTCGAAAGTTTTCAAAGACATCAGCTAGGAGTACAACATCAGACTGATTGTACAAGTCATGGTATTTTCCTTCAAAGATAACTCTTCCCACAACATTTGTGATTTCTCATAGTCTTGATCATTATTCTCATCGCCACTAAGTTTAGAGTAGAATACTTCGTTAGGTGGTTGTTGAGTCTCATTGAGTTTTGTGAGCGAATTCATATAATCACAGAGATATACCCTCTTTCCAAGGAGAAGACCAAGTTGTTTTCTATTGTAGAACTTAGGAGTGTTGTGTTTTAATGTTTTTCTAGATTGCTCACTAATTTATCCAGCTAAATGCCATGAACTTGAGGCTGTCAATAAATCTAAGCTGTTGCTTGACAAGTTTTTCCTCACTACTTCTGTTAGTACAGGACCCAACTACGACCTTTTTGGTGAAGCTCGTGTATTTTTCGTCATCATTAGGAATACAGTTAATCTATTCCTCACTTTCCCCAAGATTTTTGATAAATAAATGATTGTCATATCCACCAAGAATATAAAACAATACGGGAATGAACTTTGGCTTCTTGCATCGTAGATTATACTTGTTGTGAGTTGTTCTTCGGTATTTTCCTTTGAAGTGGCAATGGTCGCTAACCTTTCGGTACTCGTTATCCTCATCAAACCCATCACAACAAATCAAACAGTTGGTAGCACTTTCAAACTCAATCTTCTCCTTTCTACTAAATAATCATCTTTTGGGGGTTATCAAACTTTCGATGAATGGACTAGATATTCGTACAAGATCTCCACTTTCAGTTTTCTTTCAGGCTTCTGTGAATAGACATTATCATCAAAGCACTTATTATAGTAACAAAAGCGTTATGGGGTGTGTTTCTGATATTGCTTTGTATAACTGCTCGATGGACTTGGTTCGCAGGTACATAAATGTTTGATTAAAGATTAAAAGTCAGGATACAAAATAAAAGGTGCCCTCATTGACCTATCAGAGTTATTATATGAAATAGTTTAAACCTCTTCAGGCATCTCTATTTTGACAGAGTCATTTGTGTTAGAAAATTATTCATGTTTTGCTAGAGACTCTTGGGAATGGAACGAGTTTAGATATCTCAGACAAAAATAGTTTTCATGTTGATTGTTACCTGTTGAAGACAACAGGCGACTTATGCTTGTGGTGAGACAGTAGTGTCGTGTCTCACCATCTTTAATTTATTATTATTCTGTGGTCTGTATGCTTTCCTATCCTCAGAGCGTAAATAGTAAATTCATTTCCAAATACATTGACAGAGATATCCGGGTTCTGTTTTTTAAATTTATATATTGCTTTAAGAGTAACAGGATAATCAATCTCACCTCTATTACGTTTTTCTGCTTGTACGTTTAAATTCTTTGTAATGTCCTCAGCATCATGTTCTACAGGATTCAATGCTCTAACAACACACCACCTAAAGCAATTTTTCATCTTCATTCTTAATTTTAATAACTGCATTCCTTGATGCAAGCGACTTGGGTAGGGGGATGAAGGAACTTCCTTTTAAAGGTTCATAAGCATCATTATGAATTTCGAGAGCCACGATTGACCTGAATGTCCAATTGCTACCTCGCACCTGAAATGTGGACATTGTTTCAAAAACTAGCATGATGTTATACATATCATCTACATCAGTACCCTCTAGTTTTACTTCAACATTTCAATGAAAAGCAGTTGGTCCAATCAATCAAGTCATCAATAAACTTTTTTCATAAAAGTTGTCTAGTATGCAGCTTTTTTTAACCCCATTAAAACACCATTTTTACTTCCTTCAATGCAGGCTTGACCTATAAGTTAATAGCAGATATCACTTTTCTGGGTCTCGGTGCTGGTACCAGTCTTAGAGCAGGAATTGGTCCTGATATTGGTATAGGCTATGGCCTTGATACAAACGGTGCATCGAATAAACCTATCTTGAATATTCACTATGCCCTTGTGAGCAGGCAAGCTCTTTTAATTCTTTCATAGTTCTGTTATTTAATGCAGACATTGTTTTTTCATTAGTGAAAAAAATATTTTAAGTCATTTCAATTTTTTCGTTTTCATAACTAGAGAAAGGTTAAAAGATCACTCTGATGCTTTCTGTTTCTGTCTTTCTGCCTCTATTCACATTTCGTACAATTGCGTGAGTCCCTTCTCTTAGCTACCCATTTTTTTGATAGCCATACATTGTTCTTCGAAGTTCCTTATCAAGGGCATGACTCGGGTCGACATCGTTCTTTTGTAGCATATTAATCAATTGTGTCCGATTCAAATTGTGACAATACCGAATACCCCGTCCACGGGCTATGGGGATCACATCTAAATGTGTCATTTTCTTATATTCAACAGACACGTCTTTTTTATATACATTTATAATTTTCTGAAATCATTTTCAATGAAGTACAATGCCAGAGCCACTCAACTTTTTCAAACCTAATCCTGAAATCGAATTATTTGAACTACTTAGAAGGCGTGAAGGAGTCACCAAAGGATATTACCAAGTTAGCTGCGTTTTGTTTTGCAGTAGGTTCTGTAATCTTCTTTTTGATTTTACTAGCAGGCTTGTCAACAACAGCCCTTGTTATCTCTCCACTCTGATCGATGAATGCATTTTTGCTTGATTTTACAGCTGATGCTATGACCTAGTTGACCAACTTGTTTGCTTGGGCTATAGTAATAACTTGAGAAGTCTCACTTGCAATCTTCCTTGCTATTTTACCAACAACGCCAAAAATACAGTTCTCTCTGTATACAAATTGGCAGTTAACTTTACGTTTGACAATCACATTTTAAGAAGCAGGTTTTTTTTATCCGCAGGACTGGTGTTCAATTTTTTATACTGCTGCCTGTCAAAAATACCCTTTGTTAAGAGTTCATTGACGATTGGTACTATCTCATTTTGAGTTATTCCATTTCCAGCTTGATACTCAGCAGCTAATAACGTCAAGCAATTAACAAGTTCATTAGGGTCAGAGCTCATAAACAACACCGCTACCTTTCTTTCATTTCTTCAGTTCATCCCAAAATGGTTTCACTAACGACCACTTTTTGCCTTTGCTAGAATTCGGAGTTTTGCCTCGTGAATCATAATCCTGAAAGAGTGCATCAGTGTCATAACGAATTTGTTTGTAGTTAAACATATCATCATCATCATCATCATCATCATCATCATCATCATCATCATCATCATCATCATCATCATCATCATCATCATCATCATCATCATCATCATCATCATCATCATCATCATCATCATCATCATCATCATCATCATCATCATCATCATCATCATCATCATCATCATCATCATCATCATCATCATCAGCATCAT
>RDPX01000332.1:105796-144718 GCA_003991215.1 Morbakka virulenta
ATCATCATCATCATCATCATCATTATCATCATCATCATCATTATCATCATCATCATCATCATTATCATCATCATCATCATCATTATCATCATCATCATCATCATCATTATTATCATCATCATCATCATCATTATCATCATCATCATCATCATCATCATCATCGTAACCAACAGTCTCCTTTTTAGACAATAGAAACCGTAATCCCTTGTTCCATCACCCTTTATTTTTACTGGTTTGATACCAATTCAAAAATTATCATCTTTTTCAAAGATGCTTAACACGGTATCAGACTTTGTCGTTTTACTTAAAATTTTTCTCAAATTATCGGCGGCAACAGGTCCAATAACTTCTGATTTAGGTGAAGAGATTACACTAAAGTCTTTGGGAGGAGTCAGTGCTGATAGTAGTGTCCTATTCGCCCCAATCCCTTTATTCAGATTTTTCAGCTCACGTCTAATGGGTGATAAATACCTTTCTATCTCTTCAGCATGTCTTATGTTCGATTGAGTAATAGGTTCAAATAATCTCTGATGTTCTTCAGTTTTAGCTAAATCACCCAATCTTTCATTCAGATTTCGTTGCTGGATTTCGTTGCTGGATTTCGATTCTGCTCTTAGAGAATTCTTTCGTAATCTCATCTCTTTTGTTTAAACTTTTATGTTAATAAACCACATATTTTTCTAGACGTAATGTATTATGGCCAACGCCCAACGGTTCAATGCTCAGCACCTAACGCTCAACGCTTAAAAATTGTATAATAAAGGGCGTTTGTTGCGTTAATTTTAGGCGCTCTTAAAAGTGCCTTTATTTAGTAGGTATGTAAAACATATTAAAGTTACTCTATATCTACCATCGTGTTTCTTACTTGATAAATCTACAGTAGTAAATCCGCCTTTCTCATTCCAGTATGTTTTACTAACGTTCTTGAGCTCATCCAAAGACATATCTGCTGATGCATGATCCTTACGGATATGATTGAGGTTTTTATCATCTTGTGGAAACAGTACAATGAAGTTGAACTTCTCTCAAACAGTCCTCCTTGGTAATAGAAAGAAATTTTGACTGATGTAGAAACTATCGCATGAACTGTAGTTGCCTCTATATGCCTCTGCTATACTCTGTTTTTCAAAAAATGCAATCCTCGAATACTATTGTTTTTATGTGTTTTATCTAGATCACCTAAGTCCTTTATATCGCTGCAGTGTGTAAAAAAACTCAGCTTTGATTTTAGGGTTTTCATTAGACTTACTTACTTCTTTTTTTCTGCTTCAAGTACATTAAGTCTGCTATTACGAAAGAGGTTTTTACTCTCAAAGATGTTGGTGATCTGCCTCTTTGACAACCATTTAGTCTGAAGATGTAGATTGAGCAGTAGTGTCGTTTATACGGATCCTGATTTATCAATAATCAAACCTCGAATACTCCTTGGAAACAAAACATCGTTATTTCTTTCGAGTGAATCTTAAGTCCATGTATAAAACGAGATAATCATTTTTATTACATATTAAAAAAATGTATTGTCTCAGATGTAAAAACCAGACTGGAGCTCAAAATCAACATAATGCTTTTAGTGAAACTGGTAGATCAATGGTTCGTGGTGACTGCTATATACGTGAGTGCAAAGAGTCACGTTTGGTAGTAAACGTGATATTCATACGTTAATTGGTAAGTTTCTAAAACCAAAACGTGGGTTCATGCCTGGAAAATAGTAATACTTGGATCCTTGTAACCATTTGGATGCTCAACTAGATTTTGATAAACAAACTGAAAAAATCACATAGTTTAAAACAGGAACTTTAGCTATCAAAGTAAGATGTGTTTACAAATGAAAAGATTATCAAACACCGACAGAAAAATGGAAAGAAACTGATGTACATTAAGTGGGAAGGATGTGGTCCAAAGTTTAACTCATGGATTGGTTTTGGTGATGTTGTTTGAAGTATTTATAATATATTACGTTTGTCAACTAATAGATTACATGGTCTTCTTATTTACACAATGGCGGGGCACTTCCTTCATTTAAGAGAAAACGTGTTTCGGGCCTTTTCTCAAACACGATTCTTAGATTCCAACTTTTTTATAATCGAATTTCTTGCCTGCTCTTTTACGTGATTAATCAAAGCGTTTTTTGTTTTTTCATGTAATTCAATCATCTTCTTTTTTGAACCAGACTGGATTTCACAATTTATCTCTTGATACTTCTTGACCTTTTTTACAAAAAACTGGAATTTTTCATGTGATATCATTTCGTCTTTCATGGCTGTACTCACTAATTTCGCAATTGAATTTAATTCACTTTCTACTAATACTTTAATCTGATCGTGTTTCTGAGTTTTTGTTCTAAGATTTTTAATGGCATTCTTTACACTGCCACTTGTCATGGCACAAAGAGATGCAGTACCCATTATGATAAGCACAGCTGGAATACCAACTGCAGAAGCCAGTAAACCAGTGCTAACACCACCAAGTATTACTGCTCTTACTGTCGCTCCACTATCTACATCGTCCAATACATTTACTGCTCACTGATATTTTTAGCAAGAGCTTTTCGAATGTTTATTTCATTTACAAGCTCAAAGTTTGATCGCACAATTTGCTTTACCCTAAAGCTAGATGATGAATCTAACGTGGGCTACGGATTACCCTCTGAAGACTTATCAACTATTTCTGACATTTTTATATGCATGAGATTTTATTTTTGTCGCACAGTGTATACAGATGTCCACTAGGCTCTTACGCTGACGTGACAATCATTTCTTTATGATCTTCACCAAGAAAGGTAACTGTTAACTTTGAATTACTAACAATATCCCGCTTGATTTTTTCTTTGAGTTTAGGAGGTGTTCTAAACTTTATTATTTTAGATGCATCATATTTTATTTTTGCCGCACAGTGTATACAGATGTCCACTAGGCTCTTACGCTGACGTGACAATCATTTCTTTATGATCTTCACCAAGAAAGGTAACTGTTAACTTTGAATTACTAACAATATCCCGCTTGATTTTTTCTTTGAGTTTAGGAGGTGTTCTAAACTTTAAAGCCTGTGGCATCAACATCGTTGTCTGGACAGTTTTGTTATCACCAATTTTAAGAGCTGAAGCATGAAAAAAACCTAAAATTCTCGACGCTATGTTTTGTTTGAACTCATTTACCTGGTTGAAGTGAGCTATACTTTCCCATATCAATTTCATAGTTGCTAAACTGATGGCTGTTAACGTTGATTGAATTCCTCCATTTGGCTGAATAATCACAACCCCAGGGTTGCCTTGAGGTCCTGTATCGACCTTGTTTCCTTTATCCCCTTTTGGTCCCTGCAAGCCTTTTTCACCTTGACGTTCAACCAACCCTTTTGGACTCATTATAAATGTAAAAAAAGTGTTGTTGAGTTCATATTTCATTTTGCTCTTTGCTTCAACACTTTCATCGTGTTGAGACCTGTTCCTAAGAGTTCTATAGTCATTGTCACATCTTCTATTCCTATAAAAAACTGAGTCATTGTAGGCTTTTCTTTGGCCTTATCTATTGCTGATGCAAGCATAAATGTTCTGCTATATATTTGACTGCAGGTATATCCAGCAACAAATTCTATATTGACCAATCGATTTAGTAAATCTTCATCTGTTTTTAAGGTATGCGATTGTTCTAGAGAGAGTGGCTAGTCGAGTAACTGTACCCGTTTCACTGAGTTAGCCGGTGGTCTTTGAGGTCCTTGCGGCCCTTGAGGTCCTCCTTTTGTATTTCTATTAACATTTTCTCTGAAAAAGCTAGTCATTTATTTTTTAATATCAAATATTTATCATCTCTTGAAAACCTACACTGTTACTGAGATTTAAAAAAATGTGCAGACAGAGTTGATCACAGATTTTTGTATTCAGTTCTTGAACTTGCTCAGTAATTCTCTGGATGTATGAGGTTTCCTTTTTATATTCTGAGGGAGGTTTTAGATACCTTTGTAGCTCAAAACGTGTTATACACCCAAACGAATCAAAATAAATTCTGTTCGAATCTTGTTTGTACCAACACAGCCAGTGAGATCCTTGCTGATTCGAATCATTCAAGTTCATAACACCTCACTCAGTCTTATGAGGTGTTATGGGTAATGCATCTTTCATGAAAACGCCTCGAACGTTGTGTATCTTTAACTGCTTGATGATATCGTATATATCACAGTTTGTTAGGCTATCTTAACCTAAAGCATTTTCTACAATGAATGTGTCTATTTTTCATTGCAAAATAAAATATTGTGCAATAAAAATGGCAACTAAACAAATATTCCATATCAAAGAGAAATTCGATGAAGACAAGAGCATCGAGTCGATCTAGTATCATAAGTACAACCTGAAACTGGTGCTGATATAAACAAGAAGGGTGAGATTTACATTCATATTAATAACCTTGACAAGTGTTACTATCTAGCAAAAGCCTACCATACCACAGAAAAACAATTGCAAAAAGTAGATGGCACTGCTTACACAGATGCAAACCTGATTACCACCTGATTACAAAGCCATTCCTTTTCTATTTAACAATATTTCACTGTCGCTTGGTGGTAAACAGGTTGAGAGCTTAAAACAGCCACGTCACTTAGGTATGATGTTTGAAACGTTGACTTTTCCAGACGATTTTACAAGAACAGGGGGAATGAACTGGTGCTGGTTTAAAGGAATTGATGCCCTTGTAAAAAATGACAATAGGGGAATGAGAGCAAGTAGAAGTTACCGTATGGCAAATAACCTCAAAGGACCTCTTTCATTCTCAGCCCCACTATTACGTATTCTGGGTATTTGTGATGATTACGTGTGGGTTTCAGATGACATTAGTTCTTAAGCGACAGTGATAATCAAGCTACTTTCAGAGCTGAAGGAATTGACGCAGGAAGAATTCATTATCCTAAATATTCTCTCTACCTACCCATTGTAAAACCAAGTGACACGGAACTATGTGAGCTTATAAAAACAAATGACAACAAATAAGTCTTGGATGTTGGGAATGCAGTATGATCAAGGTGGAGTAGGATACCCACTTACGTGGAAACTGAGTAACAAAAGTTCTCCAGACCATCCAAGATGGCTAAATCTAGCATTTTAAAAAAATAGAAAGAATAATCAGGAGACCAACAGTACAATTTTTGTCTATGTCAATTTAACAAATGCATATGTAGAATTAAGTCACATTAAATATCCAGTAATTGATGATAACCTCGATTTTAATAAAATACAATATAGTCGAATGTTCAAAGAAGTTTCAGAATTTCGAAAAAAAAAATGGTATGGATAAACTGGTCTCAAATTGGTCTATAAATGCATCTAATTATAAAAACCTTTATCCACTATATTTGTTTGATGTTAGCCATCAACCTGATACTTTAGAATATGGGAAAACTAATATAACAATTGAATGTCAGTTTAGTCAAAATGTACCCCTAGAAACACGATCTTATTGTCTCTGTATCGGTGACAGGGTGCTGAAATTTAAAAGTGATGGAACTCAAATAAGAGTTGTTTCACAAAATATCAGCTAAAATACCAGGCTACACGCTTATCATTAGTGAAAGGGGAAGTAGAATTAACACAGAATTCAACCCACCTCTTGATCTGGATCAAAACAAAGGGTATGAAATGTTCTTTTTTAAATTAGCAACTGCGTGGAATTTTTCCAATATTACATCAAAGAATAACGTATTTGTATTTAACGACGGAAAATCAAATCATCAGTTAACTATTCGGAAAGGAGCCTCCGAGTTGAGTGCAATAAAAACATATATCCAAGGTCAACTAGAAATTTCTGGTTTTGGTAAAAATGTAATAACAATATCTGCAAACAGAAACAACCTAAAATGTATTTCTGACCATCACAAACGGATAAAAGTTCGACTTTACATCTGTAAATAGCGTTTACTCAATCCTGGGATTCAAGCATAAAAAATACAAGGATTGTTGAGAGTAAAAATATTGTCAATATCTTAAGTATAAACACACTGCTAATGCATAACAATATCATTGGGCATTCATATGTCAATAATTAATTCATGAATGCAAACACTGATGAGTAAATGTGAAAAACATGAAAATCTGGTATTTTGGCCAATATTCATAGAAAATGTTCTAGACGTATAGGAAAAAAATGATGCTCATTTTCGAACTCAGCACACCAGATTTAGTAGGAATCAATCAAGAAACTTCATTTCTTTTGAAAAAAATTGAAAATTGTTCCCCAGTGTAATAGTTTGAATCCCGTGTTGTGCTCGTTTTTTTTCAAAAAGCGGTTTAGGTGAAAAAATTAACCAAGCTCCTAGACAAAGGGTATATCTGCCAGTAACACTGAAAACCATAAGTAGTATGTTGACTTGGTTAACTGAACAGTACACTCACACAATGGACTTCCAAGGTGAGAACTTAACCATTCAATTACATATCAAAGAGGGGAAAAAGGATAATATTTCATTTACAAAAATATCATGAGTTATATGAAATATAATGTAAACATTGCGAAAACGCAGGAGGAAAAGCTGTGTAATACAACGAAAATGTAAAAGGCTCTTCATCTCAGATTATGTAAAAATGATTTGAATGGGGAGCATATGCGTCTGTTAAGCGAAGCCCAGATAAACCAAATTGAAAAACCAAAAGCACTAAAGAAAGGTGTTACTTTAAAATTATCAGGTAAACAAATCAAGGCTAATCTCACAGTTAAAGGTGGTTTTTTTTTAATTTATTGGCCGGATTAACATCAAGAGCACTACCTTTTCCTCCTAAAACAACTCTACCTGGATTGGCTACAGGCTTAATATCTGGTGCAGTTGAGAAAGCAATAGATGGTTTTGGGTTAGAAAATAAGGAATTGTTTTGTTCAGAAAAACGGTAAATATATTGAAGGCACGTACGCGGTTCAAGGGCTGTTTTTAATCCAAGTGCACAATATGGTGATGGCTTATGTTTTAAAAGTGGCGGAAATATGTATGGAGGAGGTTCAATCGTGGGTCAAATACCTATTATCGGTGGACTTTTTTTAATTATTAGGGATTAAAAAAAAAGAAAATTAAACTTACCCTACTTGATCATTTGTAACGCTAACTATATTTAACTATTTAATGAGTACTCCATTTACAAATATTCGGCTCATTTGTTCATGTGCAGTTATTGCTCATTAGAGAAGAGTTGGAATCATAGATGGCAGGAAGCGATGGAATTGAGAGGTTCAAAAATGAATACCAAGAAGACAGAAACAATGGTATCTTCAAAGAATGAGCAAATAATTATAAACATTAGAGATAGACACGGGAAAGTGATTAAGCAAGTAGAGCAACCATTCAGCGACAAGGGGGTGTCAAGAAGAAGTTAAGACAAGAGTTAGAAGAGCTTGGGAGAAGTGGCGAAAAGTGAGTGGCATAGTATTCGACATGAAACTTAAAACGAAGATCTATTCATCAGTGCTACAGTCAGTTTTATTATATGCTTTAGAAGTCGTATCTTTCAAAAGGGCAGAGGAGAGAATGTTAGAAGCGACGGAGATGAGAATGCTATGGTGGCCAGCCGGAATATCCTTGCACAAACACAGGATGGATGATGAGATAAGAAGATTTTTTAAGGTAAGGAAAATAACAGAGAAAGCAAGAGAAGCAAGGTTAAGATGGTATGGACATATAATGAGGAGAGAAAATGACAATATTCTGAAGGCAGCATGGCAGGCACCAATGACAGGAAGGAGGAGTAGAGAACAACAAAAGCTTAGACTGAGGGACGTCATAGAATGAGACATGAAGGAAGTGGGAGCAAGAGAAGGAGATTGGGAAGACCGAGTCAAGTGGAGAAAAAGGTGTGGAGCGGCTGACCTGACAAACTTTAGATGAAGGCCGAAGAAGAAGTCATTACTCGTTTTCACTGGTTTTGATCGGTAATAAGTTCTTATTTCTTCAGTGCCTGCGTGACCCAATAATCTGTACAAGTAATTGAATTAAAATGGTTTCCTAGTTAGTATGGACTTTTTGGTATGCAAAGAATCCGGTTTTGAAAACGATTTAAGTACCCGGCTGTTGCATTAAATGGAATGTACAGAAGAATACACGAACGAAGACGAAAAAAATGTGTTAAATTTTGCAAAGAATGTGGTGAAATTCTTGGTAGGTCTCAAAATATATTTAATATCAATAACCGTGGAAAAAATTTTAATTCTGACAGAGAGACCCAACACTGTACACTCAGATATTTTTTTTAAATGATCAAAAATCTTGATAAAAAATTTGAGTACGATGAGTCACGTTTAATGAAGGATTTCGGAATACAATGAGGTGCTTTGATAGAGTTTCTGTGCAGGGAAAACCGTAAAATAGTCTAAATGTTTATTATAAACTTCACAAGTTGTTACAGCATCATGGAATTGTAACACTGAAATAAGATCGTTTAAGATAAATCGTATCAAGGTTGAATATGACAGAATAATGAAACAAGTGTGGGATAAATTAAATTGGCCTTGGATTGATTAGTAATAGACAATGTTTTTGAAAACAGTTCAAAGAAAAAAGCTTTGTAAAATAAAAATGGATGACTGCAATTCAAGCTTATGGATGATTACTTCATTGGATGGAGAAATTCTTTCTCTGAGATATGTCCCAAGTTCATCTTCTTTCGCTAACATATTTCTACTCATTATTGTATTGATCGTGATACCTGCAGGAGTATGGTTGTCCACAGCACAATCCACTGAAACCGCACAATACCTACCTATTTTTTCACCCTTTAATAAAGCGTACTGATCTTAGTGCAATACCTACATTTTCGGCTCTTGAATCTCAATTATTTTGAAAGATATTTTTTTATACTCTCTCGAGAGCGAAGAGTGATAACAAGGCCTCTTTAAACGACCTCCATGAGAGCTTTAACTTTTTGTAAAAACTGAGCAACTGAAATATTCCTGTCGTACCCCAAAATGTTTTTATTTCGTGATTGGCATAAATATATCAAAATATACCTACCTACCTACCTACCTACAAACCTACACCGGGTCTTTCATAAATAAACCCAAAAGTGCTGTCTGTCATTTTTAATATAAGGACAAATTAAAAATGTGGCTAGGTATCCATTATAAGCTACACAAAACTAAAACTCGCCAAAATTGGCAAGCTTCCTGGAATCCACATGCTGGCACATGGACACTACAAGAAACTATGGGGGCACAATAGGACAAAATCAGACACGAAAGGACACGACAGGACACGATAGGACACGATAGGACACGATAGAGTCTTCGAATTTTTGTCTTACATCCCCTATATTCTCGTTTTAAACATGTTGTGGATGTTGGAACATGTTTTAACCTTGTTATGGGTAGAATTTTGGAAAATGGGCCAGAATCAGCATTTTTAATACTGCTACTAGAAGAAAAATAACTCCCCTGTTTTACTTACTAAGACAACCATATGCTTTGTGACTTTTACAAGGACCCCCGCAGATTATGTTGTTTTCATACGACTTGTAGTTGCAATCAGTCGTCTCTGACTGGAAAGAAAACAAAACATATGGTGTTAATGTATAATAAGTAGAGAAATTCTTGTCTATATGGTTATGTCATCATCATAAAAATATAGATAGACCTATGCTATTTGATTTTTCTACAAAGATTCAGAGGCGCGCAGCTTACTTAAAAACATTCTCATGTCCACTTTTATCGATCTTTTTCCCTCCACGTTTTTCTAATCCTTTACTATTCTCCCTTATCCGCCTCTTTTTTCTTTTCTCCAGTCTTTCTGTGACCTTGCTCTGTCGCTCTCTCTGTATGTATGTATGTGTTTATGTGCGCAGGTGTACGAAAGACCAAAGACATGCTAAAAATCTAATTAACGAAACACCTTTATGTCAAAATCAATAACACATTCTTAAAGATCGATGACAATTACATCTGCAAATTTGGGCTTGTTATTGGCAACCTCCTTGTGGTCCAGCCTGCAAGTACCAATCTATCTTTGGGAAACTGATGCCAATACCTGAAAACAGAGACAAACTAGACAATCTAACGAGATGTCAAAGCTACATAAATCCTCTGGTCCAGCTATCCTTCAATTAAATGTAGAAGGTCTTTCACGACCAAAATGTGAAGTCATTCAAAAAATCGCCATGGACAATTCAATTTCCGTTATTCAACTGCAAGAGACACATGTCACCATGCCACCACATGATGATAAAATCAAGGTATATGGCTTCTCTTATTGGTTCAAGCAAACACTCTAAAAGTTGCATTGTCAATCTTGTACGTAACGACTTTACTTCTGTTGTAATTGGCCGCAGTAATGCTGATAGTGCAGTTGAATGGTTAACCATCTCGTACAATAAAGAAACTACAATAACAAACTATTATAAACCAACTAATTCTCCGTTTGAACAACAACCCCATTATGATCACCCAGAAATATACTCAGGTGATTTCAACTGTCAACATACAACTTGGGGCTATTCTAGAAATAATTCGGATGGGGATCTTCTATATGATTGGTCCTGCACATTCGATATTAGGTTGCTTTTCGATCATAATGAACCAGAGACGTTTCATTCTAGTGCATGGGACACCTTCACGAAAAACAGATCTTACTTTTTTCACGCGTGATGTCAACACCTCTCTGCCTCATCCCGTGCACACAGTTTTGGGTAATGTTCCAAAATCTCAACATCGACCTACAATCCTCCAGCACCCGGCTTTGATTTAATATACGCCAACATCTCCACTACCTAGATGGAATCTCAACAAAACCGACAGGGATTTGAAAATGCAACTAGAAATACTTGTGACGATCTTCCATCTTTAGAATCTGATTTAAATTTGTGTTGCACAGCATTCCAGAAGAAACTCTTGAAAATAGCTAAAGATGCAATTCCAAGAGGCGTTCAAAAGAACTACATTCCTAAATGGGATACTAGATGCAATGAACTTGCTTCTCAGCATGCAAAAGCTCAGGTTCTTGAGGAAAAGTTGTCTTCATCAAACCGTTTTATCGAACATCTTACTGCTGAGTGGAAAAAACAATGGACTACCACAGTTGACGGTATCAATATGATACGGTCCAGTCGAAAGCATGGTCAACTATTAACAAACTCACTGGCCGAAAAAACGTTACCCCAAATCCAAATTCGACTAGTCCAAACGCAGTTGCTTCAAGCCTTCTGAATAACGAGAAGTACAAAAATCCTAATCGCCAATTTACAAGAGAAGTAAATTGACAATTGAAAGAGGAATGCAATTTCTCATTAAAAAGTAAAAACCTTTGCGATGAGTTTTCAGATGATGTAATAGTACCTTCCATTAAATCACTAAAAGCCAGTAAAGCCCCAGGTGCAGACAACCTCCAGTCTAAGTTCTTTCTTCATATCCACGAGAACTGCATTTAACGGCTACGATCTTTCTTCAATGTCTGTCTCCATACAAACAAAGTACCCAAAAAATGGAAACTTGCGAAAGTTGTTGCTGTGTTTAAACCCAAGAAACCACCAAATGCTGCTAGCAGTTACAGACCAGTAAATCTGCTTTCTGTTCCCTCTAAGCTTTACGAAAGGTAACTTTACAATCGCATCAAGTTGTATTACTTACAGAGGATATTGAATGTGCTCTTGACAAAAAACGTAAGGCAGGAGTTGTATTTGTTGACCTTTCTGCCGCCTATGACACTGTGGCACTGTGGGCTTACACTGAAATTGTTGAGAACGATACCAGCAAGAAAATGGTTAGCGTCATTATGACCATGAGATCACAGCAGCGTTTTCATGTAGATGCGAGTGCAAAGAAATCACACTGCAAAACCCTAACTAAAAATGCACCACAAGGTTCAGTCATTGGTACACTTCTTTTCAATCTGTACACGCACGATAAACGCTTAACTGTCAGTAAAAAGAACATCTATGCTGATGATTTAGCCCTTAAGACTTGTGATAGAGGTCTGATGTAATTGAAAAAATATTATCACGAGATATGGAAATCATCAGCACATACTTTAGAAACTGGAGACTCAAACTGAACATTACCAAAAATGCTTTTACGATCTGGATTTGGACGATACGCCAATTTCATGCATAGAATTGGTCTAAGAGACGATACATATTGTCCTTAGGGTGAAATTTAATCCCATCAAAACTTATTAAATTGCCAAATGATGGGTAGTCGAGGTGATTTCAGAACCGTTAATGAGGACTTCCTTTGTGGCTCAATGACAATTTGTTAGATATTTAGCATTTTTTGTTGATCATACGCATGTATATATATATATATGTATATATATATATACAGTATATTTCGGATAATCGCAATGCCTCGGTTGCACGGAAAAAATTGCAATTATCCGAAATTGCGTTTAACCGAAAATGGTCTTCCCTCTGATTTTGAACGGGCTGGGGACCGTCATAATGCTAATTGCACTATGGCCTCATTAGAAAGCATTTGTTTTTTGTCCTTTTATCGTTTTTAGTTTGTTTTTTGTTTTGTTTGTTTTTTCAATGTACTACATGTATTATAGTTTAATTCGACTTTAAAAAGGATGTAAGCATAGTTTGCTTTCTGGATTTTGGTAAGTTTTGGTGAACAATGTCCTCTGCCTAGGAAGATAGTAGCGCTCTGGACTTTGAAATTCCAAAGGATTTGTGGCTTTTGCATAATATTTACCTGAAATTTTGGCCCAAGTTCGCCAACAGGGCATTGCGATTAACCGAAATTTCCGAAATCACACTTGCAAAAAATTGCGATTATCAGGTTGAAATATATAGTGAAAAATCCCTTCACAGGGAATATTGCAATTAACCGAAAATTGCGTTTATCCTAATTGGGATTATCCAAAATATACTGTATATATATATATATATATATATACAGTATATTTCGGATATATATATATATATATATATATATATATATATATAACTACATCTGCATAGGTCAACTTAATCAATCCAATGAAAAACATCGCATGAATTTTGCTTTTGCAAAATTCATGCGATGATGACTTCATGAGCGTTGAGTTCTCGGACTCCTTTTGTTCAAATTGTGGTGGTCTTAATGTAAAGTTGACTCTGGACCCAAACTAGAAGTGCAATTGTATATGAGGCCACTCGAAGGCCGCACTGAAAGTAGCAGACTCTTTTTCTTATTTAGGGTACATGTTGAATGCTTGGGGTGTCAGGGAAATTAGTTCAACAGTCGAGTGAAGTCTGCTTGGAAGAAGTTTTGAGAACTGCTACCAAACCTAACATCGAGGGCCATTCCCTTAGCCACCAGGCGTAAAGTATATAGCAGCTGTGTCAGGAATGTGCTCTTGTACAGTAGTGAATGCTGGGTCCTCACTCAGTCCTTCGTCACACGTCTACAGCGCAATGATAGGGCTATGATCAGATGAAAGTACAACGTCAAAACTGTACAAGCCCAGTATATTGGATCAGACCCCTTACTGAGAGAACTTCATTTCTCAAAGCTTGACGAGCTTTGGAAAATGATTGCTAAGAGTGAACCGGTTACATTGGTTTAGCCATGTTGAAAGAAACAATTCTTGGATAAATAAAAGTACAAAAGTGGAGGTCAGTAACCACAAGAAAGCTGGTCGTCCAAAACAGACATAAACCCAGACAGTGACACAAGATAAAAAGTCATGGAAGAGGGACACAGTTGATCCACAAAACCCTGTCGTATAGAGACGCTATTGCAGACTATCAGAAACCGTCAGACCCCCAAACAAGGGAACCACGACATTCAAAACGGATAGAAGAAGAAGAGGAAGAAGAAGAAGAAATATCTCTATGTCGGAAAATATTCGACCAACCATTTGGTAGCTGAAGAAGTAAGAATTTAAAAAGAAGCAAAGAGGCTTGCTATTACTGAATTAAAGTTCCCGACCTTCCATTTAGAAACACATTTTCTCCATTTTAGTATTTCAAGTAAGTCAGGATTTGAAATTGATCCTATTTGAAATTAAGAAAAAATGTAAAATCACATTACGTACAGCTTTGTACTTTTTAAATATATTAACAAATTTAATAAGCACAATATGTGTCGATTGCAAACTAATCTTTATTTATCAGTTGTAAAACGAAAAAGGAAAGTAGATATTTTAGATATAGTTGTGAAGATAAGTTCATAATTCTTCAACTTACTCTCTTTCAATAAAAAGAAACATCAGTACATCTCTACACTCGAGACCTCACATTTTTCATCACATTCGGGAGAAAACATATATGATAAAGATTACAAGACTTACTTATTCACATTATATTCTCATTTTAGGAAATGGTACTTTTAGGTTTCCATAATGGATTTTTAGGAGATTTTACCTATACCCTTTTTTGAAATACATATAGCTTTATTTTCATTCTAACCAGGAGGGAGCCTCAATACTGGAGATCACAAAGTGATTATTCATATTGTACTCTCCATTACATAACTGAAGCTAGTATATCTCACCGTAGGAATTTTAGGAATATATTTGTGATATCTTCACTCGAAATATTCCGATCTGTTAAGTTTTACAATATTCAAATGATGCTTAGGATTACAAGGGGGAGATTATGCACAATATACTCTCCTTTACAAAAATAAAGCTATCAGACGTCACCGTTGGAATTTAGGAAGATATTTATTATATCTTCACCGGAAACATTCCGTTCCTTTCCCAATATTCAGATGATATCCTAGACACTGAAGTACACAAAAGATGATTATTTATTCAGTGTAGATATGTACTTTTTTGCCGACTTGTTGTGGGGGGTTCTTTGGGGGAGGCTACATTTTTCATCTTTTTATTTCGGAAACATGCTAAAGCTTGGTGGTTTGTTACTTGTATTAGATAAAGAATTTGAGCCCAATACTTTCAGGGACTTAATTGATATAAATAACCTTGTGATTAACCAGTCAGTCACTCCTGAAGTTCCTATTAATTAGAAAAGTGACAAGATATAATCTTGACTGCTTAACGTTTTGAAACATATTGCACATCAGGCAAAGTTGGAATCTATATAAGTGCAAACAGTTACTTTTTTTCTCTCGATATTTACTGGCACTTTCAAAATTTTATCTACTTTTTTTAATCCTCTTATTTCTTATTTCTATATCCGAAAACAAGTACAAATTGATAGTCAATTGTAATATTTAAAAGATTTGGGAGAATGCTTGACACCTGGGAAATTCCTAACTAGTAGTGAAAATTGTCATAAAACTGCTTTTTATACAGTGGTGGCTAAATATAAAATTAGTTATTTCTAGATGAGTTTCATTCTTACCTTTCCAGCATAGTAGCTCCATCCAACTTGTACAGCTTTTAATGATGATGATGATGATGTTGATACCAGTTTTAAAAGTTCACAGTTTGCTTGTTTAGGTATAGATTTTTTAAGGTAAAAAAACCCTGTACACTCGCTTTTGGATAAACAGGCTTTTGTACAAAGATATTCATCAAAATCACTTTTGAATGCTAATGTTTCTGCATTAACCGTCTGAACATTCTCTTTACGAAATGAACCAATCTTCACATTATCAGATCTAAACAGTGCTGAAACTACAAATATGACGAATAAGATGAACGTTAAAATGCTTAGGATTTTCATCTTGTCCGTAGTTGACGATCGAGAAAAACATCTTCCTGGAAGTTTAATTAAGTTCTTTGTTATGTGCAAGTGAAATGTATGACACTTCATTGCAAGAATTAATATTTGTGGTTTTTATTATATTCAAACTGAATCAAAATACTATTATATTATCTATATTTAATTTATATCTTGGATAAATCCATATACATAACCTCTTTCTGTTGTTACTAAAATTAATATTTAATATTTAAATGGAAATATTTACAAAGACACCGATGAGCCATACAAGGAAACCAAATTAAATTCAAAATGTTTTTCTGGTGTGATTCATCTATTTAAAGTGGTTGTGGATTTAATTTTTGATTGAAGGTCATGTCCATAATATTTTTGGATAACCAGGCTTATTTTTGAATGATGACGGAAACTGAAGAATTTCTATACTAAGCGAGTTTTGCAAAAAGATCGGTACGAAGAATGTCATTATTAATCGGCTACAGCACATTATCTATTAGTGAGCCGTGAATTTGAAGAACATAATGGAACAGATATTTTAATAAAGGTGTGTGCCTAAAACAAGGTAGTTGTGGTTAGAAAGTTATTTAAAAACTGAATTACCTTAATGGCACGTTCATATGTTTGGGGAGGGTGGATGTAAAAACATGTGCCAAAAAGGGAACTTCACTCTCGGTTCATTTGCTTTACGGCGCCTTTCTTGATAAGAACTGATTTTATTTCTCAAACTAACATGTAATGCTCTTGTCTGCCCCCNTGTGATTCATCTATTTAAAGTGGTTGTGGATTTAATTTTTGATTGAAGGTCATGTCCACAATATTTTTGGATAACCAGGCTTATTTTTGAATGATGACGGAAACTGAAGAATTTCTATACTAAGCGAGTTTTGCAAAAAGATCGGTACGAAGAATGTCATTATTAATCGGCTACAGCACATTATCTATTAGTGAGCCGTGAATTTGAAGAACATAATGGAACAGATATTTTAATAAAGGTGTGTGCCTAAAACAAGGTAGTTG
The DNA here is from genome assembly GCA_003991215.1 of Morbakka virulenta. NCBI lineage: Eukaryota > Metazoa > Cnidaria > Cubozoa > Carybdeida > Carukiidae > Morbakka > Morbakka virulenta. The sequence goes on from RDPX01000332.1 coordinate 122,376, forward strand.
TGGTTAGAAAGTTATTTAAAAACTGAATTACCTTAATGGCACGTTCATATGTTTGGGGAGGGTGGATGTAAAAACATGTGCCAAAAAGGGAACTTCACTCTCGGTTCATTTGCTTTACGGCGCCTTTCTTGATAAGAACTGATTTTATTTCTCAAACTAACATGTAATGCTCTTGTCTGCCCCCACTGTGAGCTTGGTCATTTGCTTCTTTATGCTCAGTCCTATCTTCCGGGGGCTTCCGGGGTTAAGGATATGCCTTGCATCTTTTTTGAGTGCCTAATCGAAGAGCAAAGTTGTCCGTACAGTCCAGATTAACTAACTGGTGCAAATTGATCAACTGGATGCCATTTCTTCTCTGGTTTGTTGACTCCCTCACTATCCAGTTAATGGGCGACAGAAAGGAAAATGAAGAAAATGCAGTCCAGTAAACTCCTGTCTGAATGAGGTGCCGTTGTGCGACCTTGCAGAACGTGGGACGTCGTGTCCTCCTAACTATTTCTGATGATGGTAATATATTTCCTAGGAATCCCGTGGTCCTTTGAAAATCAGCATATTACACAGCCACTGACTGAACAATGAAGGGATAAAAAAAAAGACAAGAAAAATGGTATTCAGTTGATTCCTTGGCACCAGTTATGCAGTCTAGATTTTGCAAACGATCTTCCTTTTCCGTCAAAGGCCTTTTCAACGTTTATGAATTTGATGTATGATAAGCTGCTCCACTCAAGTGACAGCTTTATGACGGTTCTCAGAGTGGCGATCTGGTCAATGTTAGACCTAACCTGTCGACCCCCCCCCATCCCTCCTGTTCGTCCATACGGAGATCATCTTCTTATGGGCAATTCTGGGACGGAGCCAGAGAAGAGAGAGGTAAAGGAAACTCATTTATCTGGAAAGTTATTGATGACATAGATGAGGCCTAAAGACACCAAAGAATAGCTAAGGCCAGGATATGGTTCAGCACCCTTAATAAGGTGTGGAGTTTACTAGAGATAGCTACCAACAACAATCTCAATTTAAAATGACAAATCCACTTTAGGCCCCATCTATGTCATTAATCTTCTTATGGACGAACAGGCGGGGTGTCGGCAGGTAAGGTCTTACGTTTACTATATCGCCACTCTGATAACCGTCATTAAGCAGTCACTCGATTGGACCAGCTCATCATTCATCAACTTCGTAGACGTTTAAAAAGCATTTGACAGAAAAGGAAGGTCGATCGCAAAGTGTAGACCATAAAAGTGGTGCAAAGGAATCTACTGAATACCATGTCTCTCTTTTTTGGATTTCTTCATTGTTCAGTCAGTGGCTTTGAAATGTGAGGATTTATAGAGGTCTATTGGGTTCCTAGGAAAAATATTACCATCATCAGAAATAGTTAGCACGACATGAAGTGTCACGTTCTCTAAGGTGTCACAACGGCACCACATTCAGACAGGAATTTGCTGGAGTGTACTTTCTTGTTTTCTGTTGGCAATTAACTGGATGATAAGGGTGTTAATAAACAAGAAAAGAAATGGCATTCAATGGAATCATTTGCACAAGTTAGGTAATCTAGGCTCATCGCAACATCGAGTTGATCTTTAAAAATATGATTAAAGCTAACGAGAATGTTGCTCTATCCACACTTCCCAAAAAGCCTAAATTATGTACAAATCTGCCAAGTTTAGATACCAATGTGACAGAAGCTAGAAAAAATGTCAAGAAAATCTCATCTATTTACCATTCTCTTCCATCTCGAACAAATAAAGACAAGTTAACAGCTGCAAACAAATCCCTCGATAATTCATATCTTGAGGAGGAAGTAGCACTCATAAATGGGAAAATAGATTATATTTCCAATCTCTATATCAATCAACAACACTCCGCAGCCTGGAAAACTAGAAAACAACTTTCTGGGAAAGGATCAATACCATCAACAACAACCAAAAGGGCTGGCAGAGAAAAATGACTGGTAAACTGACTTCCTCATTTTTCAAAATCTTCTTAGCCATCCCGCAACTCTACCTGAAAACAAATCCCTCCCAAAGTTTCAAATTTGTAATTCTTTGAACATCCCAACAGGCTAGTATATCACTGCATAACTAATTTTTGTTCTTAAGAGAACGAAGAACAAAGCTCTAGGTATGGACATCTTGTGGAAAAATGTAATTTTTTATTTGCCAATCATGTTTCCCCAAGCATCTGGTTACTTTCACAACAAATCATACCCATTCCCAAAGAAGGTGATTTGACATTACCAACCAATTATTGTGGTATTTCATTGCTTCCTATAGCTGCAAAACTATATAACAAACTACTTCTGAATCGTCTTGGTCTAAAGATAGTCTTTTCTAGGCAAAAACAAAAATGGTATCCGCTCAGGTCGTTCTACTCTTGGAACGATTATGACACTACGTAGAATTATTGAAGCAATAAAACTGTAGCTCTCATTTTTGTTGACTTCAACAAGGCTTTTGGCTCTGTTAACCGCGAGACAATGTTCGAAATCTTAGGGCTTTATGACATTCCAACAGAAATCATTAATAATAAAGCTATAAAGGTCCTGTATACAAACACATGCTCCACTCTCCTGACACCGGATGGCGAAACAGAGCACTTTGGCATTCTCGCTGGTATTCTCAAGGCAATGCACTTGCACCATTCCCCTTCACCATTGTAATAAATTAAATCATGCGGATTTCCGTGGTTACAGTGAAAGAAAATGGACTCATGTACCAGCCCAGAAGAAGCTCACGTTATCCTGCTCTTCATATTACCGATGCTGCTTTTGATGACGACATTGCACTTTTGTCCAACAACCTTATTAACACCCAGGCACTCCGATTTTTCCTTAAATCAGCAGCTAACTATACAGGGCTCTAGCTGAATGAAACCAAAACGGAGTGTATGCCAGTTAACATTTGCAACAACACCAAAATTAAAACTCTTTCAAATAACATTCTCAAATGTGTTGAAGGCTACAAGTATCTAGAATTTCACATAATTTTTTTTTTTTTTTTTTTTTAGTTTTAACGTCATTTTTCCCCAGCAATTGGGGTTCAGACGGTGCCCTTCACAGGGACTTTGATTTGGCAGTGAGGAATTTTTTGGCCGGATGCCCTTCCTGACGCCAACCAATGGCTTTTTCTTTTCGCAAAGTTNCACTGTGCAGGTACCTCAGATGAACTTGTGTCGTCGTTCTTCTTATGGAGGCACCAATCATCACTCAGGTGGTTCCGAAAGTTCATTTTTCCAGACATCGTATGCAGGGACACCATCATCTCCAGGAAAGACCTCCTAACAGCTGTGACCGATAGGGTATACTGGAAAGGTGTAGCGAATTCTATCTCGGCTGAGGCCGCAAGATAATAATAATAATAAAGCTAGATTGTGAGGACGACCTTGCTCTCCTATCAGACACTTATAACAGGTACAAGGCAAATCCTTAACTCTGAAAGCCTCTTCATCAAAGATAGGACTGAGCATAAAAAAATCCAAGGACCAGGCTCACAACGAGGACAGACGAGAGCAACATAACACGTTAGCTCAAGAAATAAAATAAGTTTTTAACAAGAAAAACACCATAATACAACTTAACCGAGAGTAAATTTCCTTTGGCACATGTTTTTATGCCCAGTTTCCCCACACAAATGAAAAACACATATTTTAAATAACTTTCTAACCACAAACTACCTTGTTTTAGGCACACACCTTTATTAAAATATCTGTTCCATTATGTTCTTCAATTTCACAGCTCACTAATAGATAATGTGCTGTAGCCGATTAATAATGACATTCTTCGTACCGATCTTTTTGCAAAACTCGCTTAGTATAGAAATTCTTCAGTTTCCGTCATCATTCAAAAATAAGCCTGGTTATCCAAAAATATTGTGGACATGACCTTCAATCAAAAATTAAATCCACAACCACTTTAAATAGATGAATCACACCAGAAAAACATTTTGAATTTAATTTGGTTTCCTTGTATGGCTCATCGGTGTCTTTGTAAATATTTCCATTTAAATATTAATTTTAATAATACCAGAAAGAGGTTATGTATATCGATTTATCCTTAAGATATAAATTAAATATAGATAATATAATAGTATTTTGATTCAGTTTGAATATAATAAAAACCACAAATATTAATTCTTGCAATGAAGTGTCATACATTTCACTTGCACATAACAAAGAACTTAATTAAACTTTCAGGAAGATGTTTTTCTCGATCGTCAACTACGGACAAGATGAAAATCCTAAGCATTTTAACGTTCATCTTATTCGTCATATTTGTAGTTTCAGCACTGTTTAGATCTGATAATGTGAAGATTGGTTCATTTCGTAAAGAGAATGTTCAGACGGTTAATGCAGAAACATTAGCAATCAGAAGTGATTTTGATGAATATCTTTGTACAAAGGCTTGTTTATCTAAAAGTGAGGGTACTGGGTTTTTTTACCTTAAAAAATCTATACCTAAACAAGCAAACTGTGAACTTTTAAAACTGGTATCATCATCATCAAAAACAGCGAAGTGTTTGTACGTTTATTAGTTCTGGTCTTGTTACTTGCCTTTAATGCTAGTCATAGGGGAATCTTGGCTTAGTCCATTCTATAGGTCTTACTATGAAAGTGTTCTAGTGAATTTACGTGCTGGTACAAACGCTGGTACAAAGTTTTTTGCGTGTCTTTTGACCCGTTTCTCTCAATATGGCCATCCTTATGAGTTCGTTCCTTCTCGTTGTAATAACTGTTTCTGTGAATGAAAGTTTAATCTTTGGACAGTGTTGTGAAAGACTACGTATGAGTAATTATGTACTGTAGTGTTCGTAGTTATTAGTCAGCTATTATTGTTTGTGTCCTTGAAAGAGATTATGTTGATTGAAAGATTATTCTGTAGAGCAGTAGCCAATATGGCGTATGTTTAATTGCCTTGTCTTGTAAGTCTTATTAAAGACCAAGATTTAAATTGTTAGTTTTACAGCATGGCAAATAGTTTATCACAGTTTTCTCCTTTTGATACTAACGCAGAACCAGCCTTACTAGGAATAACATGAAAGAAATGAGTGCAAAGGCTAAAAAAATTGTTTGTTACTCTTGATGTCAAGGAAAAAGGTAAACAGAACGTTTTACTGTTGCATTATAGGGTAGCGGGCCTCTGTGACACTACACTCTTGAAACGGGTGAGGACACAGAGAACAAGCATGTTGAAACGACGTTAGACACCTATTTTGAGCCAAAAGTAAATGTTACTTATGGCACATATTATTTTCGTCAGCTAGCTCAAGCAAAGCAAGAGCCGATCAATGGTTTCGTTACTCGTCTGTGGCAAGCAGCCACTCGATGTAATTTTCACGATGTGAGAAAACAAATAAAGGAGCAGATAGTGAAAAAATGTTCATCAGAGAGGATGTAGCATCGAGCCTTAAGAAAAGATCCTTCGTTGGATGCCTAGCAAATGCCATGGAAATGGATGATCAACAAGCTGATCCTATAGAAAATACTAACATTAGTGTGAATAAAGTTTAGCAACAAACTAGAAAGAGTGCCGATAAACCAGGTTCAGTTGCTGAGAAGCCATTTAAGGACGACGGTATGTGTTATAGTTGAGGGGGGGATGGGCAATGGCCACGCCCCAAACGACGTCGAACATGACCCTCATAGGACTCTGAATGTAAAAATTGTCTCCGAAAGAACCAGAATGCCCGGATGTGCAGAAATAACAAAGCCAACAAAGTGATGACCACCTTTGATGCAGATAGCGATAGTAGGGAGAACTAAAATGTCTTAAATTTTGTAATCACAAACGCTAGTTTAAAAAAGAAGAAACCTAGCACCCATGTGACTGTGAAAATGAATGATATTCTAAGTTGACTCCGTAGCTGATGTCAATGTTTTGGATGAAAATAGCAACAGTAATTTGAAGGGAAGGTTTTTATTGAGAAACAAGGGCAAAGCTGTTTCCATATAACTCTGCTGAGCCCTTGCCACTTATTGACAAGTTCACTGTGGTTATTGCAAGTAAAAATTGTTTCGATACTGCAGATTTCTATGTTTTGAAAGGCACACGATCATCAGAGAGGGGGGGTAGTTGTTGGGGTCATCGTTAGCCATGAGACCATACTTCACATCGTTAACTCTGTAAAGAGTGGCTTAACAATATGAGATCCTAAAGTCCCCCGAAATTGCTGAAACCAACCCATTTTGTACACGTGATTCTACAAAGAAAGTGAGAGCGCACGATAAATTGTCGGGGAAAGTAGGCAAATTAATCCAGAACTACGATGACCTTTTCTGGGGCCATCCGGGAGATGAAAGGTGTAGAAGTTAAGTCAAGTGTTGACAAGAATATTATACCAATTGCCCAGAAACACAGGCGGGTTCCCTTTTACTTGGGAGACAAAGTTGAAAAAGAACTTAAAAGGTTGAACGAGTCAAAAATAAGCGAAAATGTAGGCAGCCTGACGGACTGGGTTTCGCCTATTGTAATTACACCGAAACATGATTCAGATGATAATCGAATGTGTGTGGACATGGTTGAACCTAATCGGGCTATTAAGAGGACACAGCATGTCATACCGACGGTTGAAGAATTCAGAAGTGGTTTAAATGGTGCAAAGGTCTTTTCTAAATTGGACCTAGCTACCGGGTTTCATCAGCTGGGTTTAGAAGAGCAGAACAGAAATATTACCACATTTTCAACTAATGTTGGGTTGCTTTGATACCGTCGGCTCAATTTTGGAACATGCTCTGCTCCTGAGCTGTTTCACGAAGAATTGTGAAAACATCTTGAGAGCGTAAATAGGGTGCCCAAAATGGTGACGATCATTACCGTATACCTGAGGAATTATTCCGGCAAAGCAGAGAATTGGATATAACCTACAAGTGGAGTAAGTGTAAGTTTGCACAGTCTTTTCTGAAGTTTTACGGCTTGATGTTCTCAGCCGATGGAATTAGCCCCGACCTTGACAAAGTAGAAGCCCCCCGTTACATTCAAGTACCGGCAATTTAAAAAGAGTTACCTTCTTTTCTTGGTATGGCATATTAATCGGCTCAATTTATTCCTAACTACGCAACATTGACAGTTACACTACGAGAATTAACAAAGAAAAAACTCTGATCGAATTGGAAATCTGAGCATGAACTTCACACTTAAGGAAAGCCTTAAGGACATTGCTCTTCTGAATTATTATGAGCCTAATTTTGAAACTGAAGTAATTTGTGATGGTTCATCGGTTGATGAAGGAATAATGCTAGTTCAGTATGACAGTAAGAACAGTCGACCAAGAGTTGTCGCTTACAACAGGAAATTATTGACACCGGTAGAAAGACTGTATGATCATATTGAACGAGAATCATTGGCGATTCCATTCCGTTGTTTCAAAAATAAAATTTATTTGTTGGGAAGAAATTTTAATGTAGTGACAGATCACAAGACGCTAGTAAGCTTGTATAATAACCCCTGTCGAAATGCTCCATTTCATGTTGAACGTATGAGGCTAAAGCTTCAGGGCTTTGATTTCTGCGTAGTATATCGTAAAGGCAAAACGAATCTAACGGACTACAGTTCGCGTCACCCATTGCCAAGTTCATATTGGTCTAAGGATGATATTAAAGGATCTATAGAACTAGAAGCCTATGTTAGCTGGATTGAAAACCTTGATGTGTCACCATCGTTGTCACTAAAAAAATCCAGGACGCAACAAGTAAGGACTTTATTTACCAGAAGCTTTTAAAAGCCATCCAGGATAGATCAGTTGGTGCAGATAGTAAATTAAAAGATTTTGAAACTGTGGCTGATGATTTGTCATCTGTTAATGAGAGGAAAACAACTCGTTATACCTTCAGCTTTGCAACAACGGGTGATTAAGATTGCATATGAAGAACACCAAGGTTTAGTCAAAACAATGTAGTTTCTCAGGCCACAAAATTGGTTTTCTGGCATGGGCCAGCATATTGAAAAGGTAGTTGTACCTTGTCTTGGTTGTCAAGCAAATTCGCATAATCCATTTTAAGAGTCAGTGCAGTCGACAAAGCTTCCTTCTGGTCCATGGAGTGCCTAGATATTGATTTTTATGACCATTACCTACAGATGATTATGTGTTAGTTATTATAGACGAAAACTATTGCTTTTCAGAGATAGATTTTACAACATTCACCTCGGCCAAGGCTGCGATTCCAAAATTAGGTCGAATACTGTCCTCGTTTGGCATACCATTACAATTGAAAAGTGACAATGATCCTGTGTTTGATTCAAAGGCATTTGAGGCTTATTACAATTTTATGGGCATGGAACACAATCCTATCACTCCACTACACCCAAGAGCTAATATGTTAGTGGAAAATTTCAACAGCTTAATCAATAAAGTTATTAGCATTTCAACTATTGAACGCATGTGCTGGAAACAAGAACTTTAAATTTTTGAGAAATTATCAGGCAACACCTTATGTTAATGCAAGAAGAAGTCCAGCTGAACTCCTTTTTCAGAAAAGACCTTTTAGGAATTGACTTTCAGATCATTCAACATTTGATGTTGATGACAGGGATATTCGTAAACGGGATGCTAAATAGAAGCTGAAAGCAAAGCTTTACGCTTATAGAAAACGGTATGTGAAACCGACAGATATTGAAGTTGGTTATGATCCCTTGGTAAAAAACGAAAAGAAAGGCAAGTTACAGCCACTTTATGACCCAGTACTACACAAAGTCACTCAAAAGAAATGCTCTATGACAACCATATCATGGGATCAGCCTAAACAGGTGTATTACTCCTAATTCCTCTGCCTTCAAAAAGTTGAAATACACACATGTTAATCCAAATCCACACATTGGTTCAGGTGAAGAAGATGATGATCAGTTTGAGGGAGGAAACAATGGACTGGCACAGAATGAACATGGTTTGAGTTCGAATAAAGAGTCAGATTCCGAGAGTGCTGAGAATGCTGAAGTTGGCGAAAATGAAGAATCTGATGAAGTCAGGTCGTTGGATGAAAACGTTGGTGAAAAACAGGAAACAGTTAATATTCGGCCGCAAAGAAGTAGACATATGCCGAAGCAATATGGTGATTATGAAATGGGATCGGAAATTGATTCAGTAAAATGGGTATAAGTCTACAACTGAAGTGCTAGTAACCTATCCTTGTAACATGAAGATGATATTGACCCGGAAATAGACTAGGGTTTTCTATTCTAGTTCATTGTTTGATTATGGCATTTTATGATGCTAGTATTAAACTAGTATACATGGATTGATAATTTGGATGATTTGTGTTGTTAGGCGTTGTCTTTATATCAAATTGTGTCTTATGTTTCAAGTTAATGAATGTAATTATCACTATGGTCATTATCATAATTTTGTGATTTACTATCTGACTATTTTGGAGGGATGGAGTGTTCGTAGTGATTGATCAGATATTATTGTTGGTGTCCTTGTAAGAGATTATTTTGATTGAAAGTTTATTTTGCAGAACAATAGCCAACATGGCGGATGTTCAACTGGCTTGTTTTGTAAGTCTGAGATACTAAATGCGCTAAGCTTAAAGAATAAAAGCTTCAAAGATCAGACCATCTTCATCTTTTTCCTCCTTTGTTACAACTAAATTTGTTTACAAAAAGTTCGGTTTACATGCTCACAATTGAATGGATAGTGCATTTTGAAAAAACAATTGCAACTCAACAAGGGCGCCACAAAAGGACGATTACAACTCAACAAGGGCGCCACAAAAGGACGAAGTAGGAACGTGAATCATTAATCATAGTATGCAGCTAGAGGGTACCTTTTTAGCCTAGCAACAGGCATCAAGCAGCTATTGAGCCATGCGTATTGTACAGGTGCAAGTAGACATAACGCACGAAGGGAGCAAGCCTGTTGAAAAACTAAATCATGTCAGCTTAATTTTACAGAAATGTTGTGTCAAAGAGAGTGCAATTTTAAAAATGTTCTACCTACGCTGCTTTGTCTTGAATACCATAGCTCTTTATTAGATTCAATTCTGTTCATTTTATTTCACACAACGGCATACTCTTATACCGTGCCAATTAGATTGTGTGCAACCAAATTTTCTTTCCGGATTATATGTACCAAAGCACAGATTTGGATAAGGAAAATACATTGGCTGATCCAGGTATACAAACTGTGGATTTGAAAGGGGAGCACAATATTTTCCAAAGTAGTGAAACATCCATAGCGTGTAAACAAACTGGAAATCTGTACTGCATTTCTTCTCTATATTTGAGCAAACGTCTTGACATGATTTGCCCTTACTTCCCAGAATATATTCTTTGATGTTAACTGCATAAGAAAGGAAAGGAGAAAAACAGCAACGCAGTTTAAAACTTAAAATATACTGACTCAAATTTACGTCGATGTGGTGTAAAGTTGAAGTAAATAGTGTCTTTGCCTTAGTTATGTTACTCTGCCTACGTACCTCCAAATATTTGTATTACTTTTCACTGTATAAAGTTTGAAAATGTTTTAATGTTATTAATCTAACATTCTATTTGTTTCCACTTAATTCCTTTGGTCTACTTTTTCTCTTTATTTGTTGTTAATTAAATTATTTTTAAATTCTTGTTCTATACTAAACGAGATGCTTAAAGGCATCATGTGTAGAGGCCTACAAGGAATAAGAAATTTAAGGAATGAAAGGAATGAATCACTTTAATTATGAAAACTTCCAGGACATAGAATGACAGGATGGTGCGAAAGACAATTTGGTGTTCGTGACAGTTCCAAAATGAGCCAGGGGGAAGAAGGTAGGATGACCTTTTTATGAATGAAGCTACGCAGAGTTGTGATGAAGGTAAAATCAGTATCTTGACAGCTGAGATGTCCCAAACCAAAAGGAAAAATTGATCAAAACACTTTCCTGAGTTGAAAGAATAGAAGGGACTGGACGTAAGAGTTGCAAACTTAAAGCGAGGAAAATACTAACCAAGTAAGAGACTTGTCCCTACCTTTGGTCAAGGAGCTTCAAATGACAAGACGGTCCAATTGGTCAAAGGTGACAACAACATGTCATTTGAGAAGTACTTTTTGATTTGTAAATGCAAATAGATTGTTTCGGCAGCACTTTAAATTGTAAAATTAAGAAAAGCATACTTGCCAATTCTCATTCTAATTCTAATACCAGTGTTGAGAATTTTACAAGAAATGCCAAATTAGAATTTTTCAAAACATTTCACTGTCCTATAAACAGTTATAAAGATGTTGACAAACTTTCTGCCATATCATATCATATAACCTACAAAAACAACAAGCTCTTCTACAGTGTTATACAGATATAGGTTTAAAACCAAAGTGTGATATAAAAATTAAAGGTGGCAGTTACGCAATTCATGCCATCTTAATAACTCAGCCTTCCAATCTGTAATCATCAAGTCAACTTGAGCTAACTAGTTCGTAAGGGAAGCAAGGTAGTATTTTCAACAAAAAATAACTGATGTAATTAATTTGTTAATTTCTTTTTATGGTTCAAAGGAAGTTAAGAGAAGAATTGTCATATAAAGTTGCACCGTTTAGTGTTTGGAAAAGTAATACAATTTTACTATGGAAGAATGCCTTTGGATCACAAAATATGGAAATATTTTTCTTGAGGTGAAAACTTGGCAAAGTTGACTAAACCCATGCTTCCTATTTTTGTTTTCTAGATTTCTCTAGATATTTTAAAATTATTTAATTTAAAAAAAATAAATTAAAAGTTATTGGATTGTTAGGTTAGGTGCCTATCTTTCAGGACAACGTGATCTACCACCTGAGCTATCCACACTCGTCTTGAACCAGGTCTGATAATATTTTTCAGCCATACCCTTTATTTAAAAACACTGTTTTTCTTCCCAAGCTTTCTCTCGTTGGACATCTTATCCCAATCACGCATGTAGGGCTGAGGCCCCCCTAACAACGACTTTGCTTCCAAAGGCAGATCAACTGATTCCAAGATGCGCTGAGGGCAAAAAAATTGTGCAAATAATATAATACTAACAGAGAGGATTTGTAATTGTAGAAAAGTAAAATACATATATAAACCAAACTTTATTCGAACAAATGCAGGACATATTGAGGGTATGGTTGCCGAAAATGATCTGGTTAAAAATGAAAATTGCTAGTTCAAATTCTCTTTCCTCTCCATCTACCAATGTACTGTATATATATATATATATATATATATATATATATATATATATATATAATTTAATTCCCCGAAATAAGTACTCTGGTCATCAGATGATATTCTACGATTTCAATTTAACATCTCACTTGTGTTTTTCATCATTTTTTCACAATCTTTTTACCTATTACTTACATTTATGCTCGCCTATTATTCCATTACTTAATTTTTTTCTATGTCATTGTATTGTCCTTGTCCCATCCACCTGCGTATCTTGTTTATGTGTCTGTTTGTGGTATAATATGTCGGGCTATGAGTTCATCACTCATATTATGTATACCCTTTCTATCTATATTATATTTTAAAAATAATATCTTTTAGCTGCTGATCTTCACTGTTATTGTTCCTGTTATTGCTCTTTTTAATGTTATCTATATAATTTACTTTGTTTCTTGTTATAAAAACCCCAAAGAATATGATTAAATTAAATTACAAAGCATGGACAAAAAATGTACTTGATATGTGTTCTAAACTTTGAGAGACTATTTTACTCACCTCCAGGATAATTCAAAATGATATTCAACAGCTCCTTGTGTGCTTCATAATAGGTCTCTTTACCTAGATAGACATGACGGTTGCTTGAAAGAGCTGTAGACGGATAACAGTTTAAGGTGTTTTTAGTTCCAGAAGGATTTAGTCCGAAAGCCGCAATGAATGATTTTTGGGTTGAAGGTCCAAATTTTGTGCTACACCATAAGTCCATGTCTTTTATCAAATTGAAATCTTGAAGAAACAGAAAATTGCAATGTATTAATGAACAATGTCCAACACATTAATGCTCTGATTGGTCCCTTTGAAAGTTGGTGAAAATCGCTGGGTTTTTGTTTACGCTCACTCTTTCTCGTCTTTCTCTATGTCTTTCTATATATATATATATATATATATATATATATATATATATATATATATATATGAATTTCTTTCCTTTTTTCTCTCTTTCTTTTAGACTGAAACCCATAAAATAAGCCAAGTAATAGTTAACCTACATCAGATATTTGTATTATAGAACACAATGTACATAAATAGACAACGTGTATACATTAGCTTTATAATTATATTTATTTTGAAATTGTATTTTTGCATTGTATTTATAATATATTGAATTAATATTTTAACATCTAAAAGGTGAGAAAGTATACGATTAAGTGCCCANATATATATATATATATATATATATATATATATATATGAATTTCTTTCCTTTTTTCTCTCTTTCTTTTAGACTGAAACCCATAAAATAAGCCAAGTAATAGTTAACCTACATCAGATATTTGTATTATAGAACACAATGTACATAAATAGACAACGTGTATACATTAGCTTTATAATTATATTTATTTTGAAATTGTATTTTTGCATTGTATTTATAATATATTGAATTAATATTTTAACATCTAAAAGGTGAGAAAGTATACGATTAAGTGCCCAGAGTTATGCTGCTCTGGGCAATGAAAATGAAGAAAGTACAAGAAGAACATAATGAGGATTGTGGAAGAAATGTATTGAGAGACAATGGCGAATGGAAAACAAAAACTGAGCAACCTTATGAATTTCCAGTGAAAGTATGTTTGCACCAAGGATCTGCACTTAGCCCCTTTCTGCTTAATAACGTAATAGCTGAAACATCAAAAATATTAGACGATGGAAACTGTGGAAGATTGAGTGCGCTGATTATTTTGCTTATATTTAGCAAATCAGAAAAAGAGCTACAAAAGAAAGTACCAGTATGACAGAATACAAATAGAAAGTGGTCAATTGAAGATGAATACACAAAGATAAAAGTGATAGTTTAAAGTAAAGAGACAGGTGGCTAATAAGCTAGATTCTATGGAGTTCTGGGAAACCCTGAATGTCAAATATTCTGGCAAAATAGTACCAGTAAACGGCAGGTATGAAATGAAAGAGAAAGGAAGAACGCACAAATACTGAAATAGTGGAGTGATATGAAGGGTGTGATAGAAAAATAACGAGGAAGGTAAGTTTAGGACAGTTTAGAAAGTTTAGGATTGAGTAAAGAAGAGGAAAACTTTTAGCAATAATATGAATGAGAATCTTAAAGAGGCTATTGGGTACATCCTTAGGGTGAAGAAACGATGCATTTATGGAAGTCCGCTAAAATCTCGTTTTCTACTGTGAATACAACGCTTCTCATCTGCAGTATATTTTGCTTGAAAACAAACGCCATTCTCTTCAGACCTTAAACAGTAGGCGATGTTGCAAAAACAGTCCAGATGGTTTTTCTTACATTTGTGGAAAGTTTACTTAAATCTGAGATAGCGAAAAGCTATCTCAGATTTAATCAAAAGGGCATATTTGTGAATGTCGCTGGAAGATCGAAACATGTCACTTGCTCCGCATGCAGTTTATTTCATTTACTACAGTTTGCTTCACGAATGAACTACCAAGAGACATCGTCGTCATCTAAGATTTGGAATACTTATGGTGTGAGGGAATTCTCAAACCACACAACTGACTGCTATTTTTGACTGGTGGAAACAAAAACTCTATGCAAAAAAAAAATCGTCACAAAAAAAAATTCAAAAAATTCAAGCCTCCTATGTGCCATATTGCCTGTCTCACATGAAGATCTTTACCTCATGTCAGTCTTCAGAAAATTATTTTCACTGAAGATCGGATCATTTCTTACCCTTCAACAAAATTCAGGCAAAGACTTTGAACAGGTTGATTCCGAAACTCAGATTGATGACCAATTTGATGCTAATAGAGACGATTCGTGTATGTCTGTAACAACTGATGCTGATTTATAGCCATGAACCATCATTGCATATTTCTCAGTGATTGCTCTAGGCTATGAAGCAAATTGAACTGAATGATCTTTTTCGCAATCTAAACCTTTCGAAACTTCAATCCCAAATTTTGGCATCCAGATTAAAAGATAGAAGTCTGTTAACATACGAAAGAAGTGTCTCGTATTACAAATCAAGGGGACGCTCATTTTGACAGTTCTTTCATATTAAGAACTCATTTGTTTTTTGTGCAAATGTAGAGACAATCTTCTGGTTGAGCTTGGAATTAAAAATTACGATGCATCTGATGAAGCAAAGCAATGATGAGCTAAAACCTGTCGTTGTTGGACTATGATAAACATGGATGGGTCTTACGTGTTGATTTAAAAATTGTAATTTTTTACTTCACTGGCAAGGAGGTTACACTAAATACCCCTGTTTTCCCTGCTACTGAGATGGCCGGACACGAGATAAAAACTGCACCCAGCAGGCCTGAAGAATCAGTAAGCATTTAGTAGAGGAGGAAAACATCATAAACGGAGCATTAGTGAGATGTCTGCCTTTGTACAATGAGCACTAGTGAACTAGTTAGTATTTCCTTGGTTCTACGATGTGCAAACTTTGATACTATTTAGGATTTGTTTTCTGAAAAATTTTGATGTTCAGGTTTGATGGAGTTTTCTCTTGTTCCTATTTGTTGCTTGTGACATGCAACACTTCGTTCTGTATTATCTATCCCAATTTAAGTTATCAAAATATTTAAATTTTCGTGGTATATCAACTCAAATCACAAAAAAACCTTTTATTTGGGCCACAAAATTTGGATCTCTTTCTGCAGGGAATAAGGTCTCGGACAATAAACTGTTTCTAGGTCAAATGACAAAGTCTGAAAGTGCTAAAAATCCACTTTTGACACCATTGGGATACCTTTTCCTTTATGGCAGGTTATTAGAACTAAATTTCAAATGTTGTGAATGTATTGTTTATATTATTATGCCCTACACCAAGACAATTATGTTATATCCTTTTGTCTACTTAGAAATATTGCGAGTAAAAAGAGCGTAGTTGATACAGAGTTTTTAGAGCTTTTTTATTTTAACACAGGCTTTCCTGATTCAGATATAAAAAATCTTTGTTTCTTTTTTGTTTCTTTGTTGTTTCTGAGCATTATACAGTTTTATCTTTACCTCCATTTGGATAATCTGATCATAATCTTGTCACTCTTAAGGCAACTGTTTCGAGTCTTGTTGACAAGCCAAATCATAATAAGACCTTTCAACTTGTTCTGTACGACTAGGATTGAATTCGACAATTTCCTGGTAATTTTCCTTGGAATACAGTCTTCAGCAAATTGACTTGTGATGTGATAGCTGAATTACAAAGTGAGTGCAGGTTTGTATTGAACATTTATATTAAGTTGTAGCTACAAAGTCAAACCTGATTCTCCTCCATGTTTCAATGCTCACAATACTACTGCCATTCCTCAATGCAATCATTTCTACGTTCAGTTGTTGTAGGTAGTTTAGTAAAAGACGGCTGGATTTGGAATTCCTGCAATTTGCAATTTGAAGTGTCAAGGTAATTGTAGCTCTTTGAACTGAAATGGTCTGCCATCACATTTCTAATCGAGCAATACCTTACGATTATCTTGATAGGGCCTTTTTAGCCTACTAAATTGCACTTTTTTTACCCGAGCGACGCCGGGTACTTCTGCTAGTATTCTATAAAATCAAAACTAAATGTTTTCTTTAGTTGTCGACTTCAACTAAAAAGTCGTGCGAAACTATAACAGCAGAATCAATAAACAATACTCTCTGTACTACTTTCTTCAGGTACAAGTTTGTGAATGGTGCGCTCTGCTCTTCTATTTTTATTAAATATTATGGGGTACTTTTTACAAGACGTCTTCTAGGGATATTGACCTTGCGAAATGAGGTAAATCATAAATAAGTGCCTGAATTTGCCTTTCCTCTCTAACTGAGCAGTATTACTATCGCAAAAGCACTTCATCAGTAGGGAAAGACTAACCTGTCTTACGACGGTCTAAACACAGCTCACATTTTCTATCAGTGGGTAAAGGATATATTTATTATGTGCTCTGTGATTAGCCATAAGGGAACTCAGCAGGAACAAAGCAAATTTTAAGAATCATCAGAATCTGGTCCTCAGGTTCTTCTAGAATTGGGAAGGCAGTGTGTGATTGCTTATAAGGCAGCATAAACATAATTGACGGCGTCCAATAGAACATTCAATGGTTTTCTTTCTCCAATATTTATGGGCGATCCCTCTGGAGAATACTGAGGAGGGGGGGGGTCTTAATGAAGAAAAGCTTTGACAAAAGAAATTGGAACCAAGACCTTTGACATTATTATAAGCTAAAAAAGGGTATTCCTTCTGCTACATTGCAACTCTACCTATAGTGAGAGGGAAAGGGATTAAACGGAGCAAAAACAAACATTCTCTTCCACACAATTCCCTCGTAAAAGAGAGGTGGAAATAAGGTAAACCTACTATCAATATTTGTCTCGGGACACCATTGCCAGGAGGGTTGGCAACGAAGGCTAAAAGAGACTCTTCTCTCCTTCAGGAGGATAAAAATCTGGATGTCTTGATAAGTATTTTTACTGTCGTATTGTGATCAACATATATATATATATATATACATATATATATAGTATTAGGAGTAAACTCCAAACAGCCAGATGTTAAGGCTTCTATTTTGACAAGTAATAACATAAAAAACAAACAAACAAACAACTTATACATCACAAACAAATTTTACACGTTTACACGACTCGAGATATATATATATATATATATATATATATATATGTTTTCTATTCTAATTACTTCAAAATTTGCTTTACTTATTAATTAAATATCCTACTGTTACTCTGTTCTAAATGCAACCCAAATGTGATACAAAGTTTCGTTTACCATCAACTGTCAGTGTGTATAGGTGAATGTATTTTTCTATTGTTTATTAGAAGCACACAGAAAACGATAAGTTTAATATTCCCTGCCCGCGAAATATAGGCTCTGTTATACTTACAAAGACAACGATATGCTTTTTGACTTTTACAAGGACCTCCACAGATTACTTTTTTCCCGTACAACTCGTAGTTGCAATCAGTCGTCTCTGTCTGAGAAGAAAACAAAACAAATGATATTACTGCATAATTATTAGAAATATACTTGTCAATATGGTTATGATACTACCATAAAAATATAAACCTAAGTTATTTTATTTTTCTACAATCATACAGGGGCACACAGCGTACCTAAAACCTCCTCTTTCTCCTGCATTTGCCCTTCAGATTTTCATTTCTAATTTTACCGATATTTTCCACCCTCTTTTTGTCTATACCTCCACTATACATTTTTACCGCCTCTTTTCTCTATTTTGTGTGTGTTCTATCTAAGTGTGTTTCTCTAAACGAGCTACTCTTTCTATTTCATTCTTAAGACGTTCTTAACCTTATAAATAACTACTGCCTCAGTAAACGGAAGAGATCGCATTGCTACACATTCACTTCTTTCCTCGACTAGTTAGTAAGGTTAGGTCACAGGAGAGATAAATAAAGTACAGATCAAAATTAATACTCTTAAAATTTAACAGTTTTGTCTTTTGGGGTTGTGTTTTTCGTATTCTATTCAATGGTGTGAAGTAAAGGATTGCTTTGGCAATTTCCAGAACATAAAGGTTTTTAAGAAAAGATTTTGATTAGAAAATAACTATTGAACTATAGCAAAATGTCTGTTATTCCAAGTCCCTAACTGACTCATATATTTCAGACGTGTGAACATTATTTATTTATGCCAGTAATATTTTTACAGGTGTACAACCCAATTTAAGACAAGGTGCTGTCTTGTAGGTCCTGTGAATGCTGATGGTATTTGAAAGCAACTGCTTGAAAGATTTTAAGAAACAGCCCAAGTGCAGCTGACAGTAGAAGCTAATTGAAAGTCAAAACTCAAATACTTGATACAATGAAATGAAATACATTTAAATTGTTTGGATATAGCATTAGAAAACGAGTAGAAAAGGAAGTAGCTCTATCTAAAGAACCTGTGAACACAGTTTCTTTGTGGAAGCACCTCCTGCAAGACTACTCAAACTTGGTGTTAACTGTATCTCATCTTCATTGGTCATAATGAGTCACTTGAGTGTTGGCTGTCTTCTTTTTCTACCTTGCCAGGTACTTTCATTCAAGGACATTAAGATATTTATATTATTATACTCTTCTGATTAGACTACCATTAATTGCGATGACGTTACTCTAAAAAACTAATAAAGACATGAAACACTGCTGCAGCTTGCGTTAGAAAAAATAACAGCGGACTGAGAACAAGGAAAAATATCAAATACAAGAAATGATCACTTATTTCTGTAAGCTATAATACCTCAAGTTAAATAATAAATGAATATCTCAATCCATCCATATTGCTTGTGTAGCACAAGGTTTCAAGGCACTGCAGATCATTTTGACGTCGTCATTCTTGTAGAGTAAGAACAAGTAGACAATATACCAGAAGAATGTTTGTTCAGTAATCCTGCATGCAACAGAGACTTGAAAAACAAACAGGAAGATCAACAGCTAGTTCGCAGTCTTTCGAGCACGATGTGTAAACATGCAGAATTCACAAGGAACAGCAAGTCACCAATGTAAACAAAAGTAGACAAACTGACATTAACAGTGAATGAGATGAAGCAAAGGCAAAGTAATTGGTTAGCCCACTATTGCACAA
Source organism: Morbakka virulenta (assembly GCA_003991215.1). Classification (NCBI taxonomy): domain Eukaryota; kingdom Metazoa; phylum Cnidaria; class Cubozoa; order Carybdeida; family Carukiidae; genus Morbakka; species Morbakka virulenta. Next base: position 142,019 of record RDPX01000332.1, read on the forward strand.
TGAGCCAGACAAGACATCCTCATGCTACAATCAGGAAAGAGAGGTAAACCTTTAGACACACGAAGAATGATAGAAAAGGGGAAGGGGGGTTAAAAACAATAGACAAGACCTTGAAAAAGTGTGGAGTCGCTCAAGACCTTTGTGCCTGGAAACGATTTCGTGACGCAGGCGTTTTTTATGTGACAATCATTAATGATTATCGTATCACAAAAAAGGGGCATGAATGGCATTCGCAAAAACTCACAAAAGAACTACTACGAGGTGGGATATTGCCTCTCCCCCCAAAACACTAAGGAATTTAATATGAGCCTACACAGAAGCGAAGCAACTAAGTAATTTCCAACAGCTAGCGTCAAGAAATTTTGGACATTCCGGTTTATGCTTCCTGGTTTTGCATGGAGTAACGATTTGGCTAACGCATCATGTCTTAAGTAAGTAAGGGGTTCTCTTTTGTCTTTTCAAATTAGTTAAAATGTATATTACAATTAGAATCCGGCACTTATCAAAAGGGCAAAGATTCTAAAAAATAGGATATTACAATCAGTAAGGCAGAAAATAAAATTTAAAAATATTTCTATTTTTGGAAATTCATAAAAGTTTTGACAATTTTTACCGTGCCTAAAATACTTTTTTCCTGAAGTCTGGACACAATGTCTCTACATTCTTTTTCATTAAATCCCATAATAGACAAACTCATTTTCAAATTTCTTGGAACAGTTCCCAGCGCTCCTATTATCACTGGCACGAATGAAAACTTGTATTCCGTATACATAAACTGTAGCATTCGTAGTAAAGGGCCATATGCGTTTTCTTTCTCGTTGATTTTTCTTGCAACGTTAACGTCAGCTGGGCAACTGAATTCGACGACTTGGCACGTTTTGTCAGATGAGTTCCAGACAATTAAGTCTGGGCGGTTGTGTTGGACTTTGCTAGGCGTTCGTACAGGGACGTTCCACCAATATTCATGTTGCCCATTCCTCTCAATAAACTGGTCGTCATACGTTACTCTTGTCTCAAGGTTATGTTTATTACGCAGTTTTTCATACACATGTTTTGCTATAATGTCGTGGCGTAGTGGTAAGTAGTATCTGGACGACATTCTAGAGCAGCTACTTATTACGTGGGTGATATCCTCCACTTGTTGTTTACATAGGCGGCATTTGTTATCACCGGGTGGATTTTGATTTTGGCGTTGTTTTCGTCTATAGATGATGTCTTTTGTGCCAATTTCCTGTTCCTCGATAGCACAAGCGTACGCTTCAGAGTGAGAATTGATATATTTGTTGGTGAGCCACTCCCTGGTGCTTTTGACATCGATTTCATTTATTCCGGCCACTGTTTTTGCGGTGTAGCCGTGAAGGGGTTTAGCAAAAAATAATTCCTGTTTTCTTTCTAAGCATTTGGCAGTGAAGAGTTTTCCTACGTTTCTGGGTTTTTGGTCAGCAACATCATTAATCTCCATACTCTCCAATAACTCCTTTCCAACTCGCATCAGTTTTTTCTCCTCGTGTTGTATCATTTTAACAATGTATTTATTATCGTTTTTATTCTGCCTCAAATGCTATCTTGCTGTCATCATTCTGCTTTCGAAAGCAATTCGAATTGATTTTAACCCCCTTCCTCCTTTCTTCCTCTGAACATAGAGACGGTCAATATCGGAGTTACGATGGAAATTGTTCGTCTTATTCAGTATCTTTCTTGTTTGGTTATCAATGTTGTCGATCTCTTCCATAGTCCATTCGAGTATGCCAAAAGTTGGTATCAGGACTGGCACTGCGAAGTCGTTATGTGCAATGTGCTTGTGGTAAGCAGACAATTCACTCGTCCAGATCTTTTTCATTCGCTTTTTGTATTCGTTGATGACTCTGTCTTTATTTATTGGGCCAGCATATCCTACACTTTCATCCTGTCCAAGGTATTTGTACGTATCGTTCACTTTTAATGGTTGGATGGTGACACCATTGATGACGATTGGTTCTCCTGGTGTGGCAAGTTTTCCTTTCTCGATGATAATATACGCACACCTTGGCTCACCGAACAGCATTCCAATGTCATTAAAAAACTGGGTAACAATATCCAGCAGCATTTTCATTTGGTTTAAGTTCGTTGAATATAATTTCAAGTCATCGACGGAAAACAGGTGGGTAATATTTGTGTCCCGGTCTCCATTATTGCCAATTTGATATCCTCTGTGTTGGTTTAGTAAGAACGACAGTGGGTTAACTGCTAAAATAAATAGCAGTACTGAAAGGCTATCTCCTTGGAAAATACCTCGTTTGTATTGGATGGATTCCGTTACTAAAGGCCTTCCATTAGCTTGGAGGTAGACTTTGCTTGACCATGAGAGACTGCAATGCTGAAACAATTTTCTCTGGAACTTTGGCAAGTCTAAGTGCTTTAATCAGCCATTCGTGTGGAATGCTGTCAAACGCTTTTTGGTAATCCTGCCACATTGTAACCAGCGACCTCCGGTTGTTTTTGACTTCATCAAGGATTGTCTTATTTATCATGAGTTGTTCAAAACATTCCAATATGTCTTTCTTTCCACCTGCTTGTTCTATTGCTACAATTTTGTTTTGACTACAATAAGTCTGGAGCAGTTGGTTTATGCACCCTGTGTACAGTTTTAACATGATATTCAGTAGCGCAATAGGGCGATAGTTTTTGGGTATATTCATTTCTTTGTTTTTTGGTAGTAAT
>RDPX01000332.1:157193-168432 GCA_003991215.1 Morbakka virulenta
TTGGCTTTTACCGAGGGCTTTATTCGCTGTGGTGTATTTGACTGCCCGTTTCAATGCTTACGGCAAACATTCATACGGGCCAGTATGCACAGGCTTACCATGAATGTTGGCGTGGCTATTACTTGTTTAAAATTTACCGGCAATATTGAAGAGACCATCATGTTTGGCTTTTAAACTTGGCCTACAATTGCAATACCCATGACCAAAATTTCTACGGGCATTAGCTTTCTATCCCCGTGCTTTATTTCTACGGGCTTTGGTTTTAGTCTTCAAATTAGTCGTCCTGGTGTATTTGACTGCCCGTAGCAATGCATAACACAAACGTTCATACGGGCAAGTATGCACAGGCTTCTCCAGAATGTTCCCGTGGCTATTACTTTTTTATACTTTACGGGGAATATTGAAGAGACCGTCATGTTTGGTTTACAAGCTTGCACTACAATTGCAATATCCCTGACCGTAATTTCTTGGGGCATTAGCTTTCTATTCCCGTGCTCTGTTCCTGCGGGCTTTGGCTTTAGCCTAGGGCTTTATTCGCTGCGGTTTATTTGACTGCCCGTAGTTATGCATACGGCAAACATTCATACGGGCCAGTGTGCACAGGCTCGCCATGAATGTTGACGTGTCTATTACTAGTTTAAAATTTACAGGCAATATTGAACAGATTATCATGTTTGGCTTTCAACCTTGCCCTACAATTGCAATAGACATGACCGAAATTTCTAGGGGCATTAGCTTTCTATCTTCGTGCTGTATTCGAACGGGCTATGGCTTTAGCCTTGGATTTAGTCACTGTGGTATATTTGACTGCCCGTAGCAAAGCATACGACAAACGTTCATACGAGCCAGTATGAACAGGTTTGCCATGAATGTTCCACTGGCTATTACTTACTTAAAATTTACTGGGAATAGTGAAGGGCCGGTCATTTTTGCTTTTTAAGCTTGCCCTACAATTGCAATAGCCTTTACCGAAATTTCTACGGGCATTAGCTTTCTATCCCCGTGCTCTATTCCTACGGGGTTTGGCTTTAGCCTAGTGCTTTATTCGCTGTGGTGTATTTGACTGCCCGTTTAAATGCATACGACAAAGTTTCATACGGTCCTGTATGCACAGGCTTCCCATGAATGTTGGCGTGGCTATTACTTGTTTAAAATTTAAGGGCAATATTGAAGAGACCGTCATATTTGGCATTCAGACTTGCCCTACTATTGCAATAGCCTGACCGAAATTTCTACGGGCATTAGCTTTCCATCCCTGTGCTCTATTCCTAAAGGCATTGGATTTAGCCTAGGGCTTTATTCGCTGTTGTGTATTTCACTGCCCGTAGCAATGCATACGGGAACCATTCATATGGGCCAGTATGCATAGGCTTCTCCTAAATGCTCCCTTGGCTATTATTTGTTTATAATTGACTGGCAATATTGAAGGGACGGTCATGTTTGCTTTTCAAGCTTGCCCTACAATTGCAATAGCCTGACCGAAATTTCTATGGGCATTAGCTTTTTATCCCCGTGCTCTATTCCTACAGGCTTTGGCTTTAGCCTTGGTCTTTGTTTGCTGTGGTGTATTTGACTGCCCGTAGCAATATATACGGCAAATTTTCATAGGCGCTATTATGCAAAGGGTTGCCATGAATGATCCCGTGGCTATGACTTGTTTAAAACTAACGGTAAATTTTGAAGGGACGGTCATGTTTGGTTTTCAAGCTTTCCCTACCACTGCAATAGCCCTCCCCAAAATTTCTACGCGCATTATCTTTCTATCCCCGTAATCTATTCCTACGGGCTTTGGCTTTAGCTGAGTGCTTTATTCGCTGTGGTGTATTTGACTGCCTGCAGCAATCCATACGGCAAACATTCATACGGACCAGTATGCACAGGCTTACCATGAATGTTCCCTTGGCTATTACTTGTTTACAATTTACGGGGAATATTGAAGAGACGGTCAGGTTTGGTTTTCAAACTTATACTACAATTGCAATATCCCTGACCAAAATTTCTACGGGCATTAGCTTTCTATCCCCGTGCTGTATTCCTTTGGGCTTTGGCTTTAGCCTATGGCTTTATTCGCTGTGGTGTATTTGACTGCCCGTAGCAATGCATACGGCAAATTTTAATACGGGCCAGTATGCACAGCCTTGCCATGAATGTTTCCGAGGCTGTTACTGGCATTAAGTTAACTGGCAATATTGAAGGGCCGGTCATGTTTGGTTTTCAAGCGTGCCCTACAATTGCAATAGCCATGACAGAAATTCCTACGGGCATTATCATTCTATCACCGTGCTCTCTTCCTATGGACTTTTGCTTTACCCTAGGGCTTTATTCGCTGTGGTGTATTTGACTGCCTGTTTCAATGCATACCACAAACGTTCATACGGGCCAGTATGCACAGGCTTCCCACGAATGTTGGCGTGGCTATTACATGTTTAAAATTTAAGGGCAATATTGAAGAGACCGTCATATTTGGCATTCAGACTTGCCCTACTATTGCAATAGCCTGACCGAAATTTCTACGGGCATTAGCTTTCCATCCCTGTGCTCTATTCCTAAAGGCATTGGATTTAGCCTAGGGCTTTATTCGCTGTTGTGTATTTCACTGCCCGTAGCAATGCATACGGGAACCATTCATATGGGCCAGTATGCATAGGCTTCTCCTAAATGCTCCCTTGGCTATTATTTGTTTATAATTGACTGGCAATATTGAAGGGACGGTCATGTTTGCTTTTCAAGCTTGCCCTACAATTGCAATAGCCTGACCGAAATTTCTATGGGCATTAGCTTTTTATCCCCGTGCTCTATTCCTACAGGCTTTGGCTTTAGCCTTGGTCTTTGTTTGCTGTGGTGTATTTGACTGCCCGTAGCAATATATACGGCAAATTTTCATAGGCGCTATTATGCAAAGGGTTGCCATGAATGATCCCGTGGCTATGACTTGTTTAAAACTAACGGTAAATTTTGAAGGGACGGTCATGTTTGGTTTTCAAGCTTTCCCTACCACTGCAATAGCCCTCCCCAAAATTTCTACGCGCATTATCTTTCTATCCCCGTAATCTATTCCTACGGGCTTTGGCTTTAGCTGAGTGCTTTATTCGCTGTGGTGTATTTGACTGCCTGCAGCAATCCATACGGCAAACATTCATACGGACCAGTATGCACAGGCTTACCATGAATGTTCCCTTGGCTATTACTTGTTTACAATTTACGGGGAATATTGAAGAGACGGTCAGGTTTGGTTTTCAAACTTATACTACAATTGCAATATCCCTGACCAAAATTTCTACGGGCATTAGCTTTCTATCCCCGTGCTGTATTCCTTTGGGCTTTGGCTTTAGCCTATGGCTTTATTCGCTGTGGTGTATTTGACTGCCCGTAGCAATGCATACGGCAAATTTTAATACGGGCCAGTATGCACAGCCTTGCCATGAATGTTTCCGAGGCTGTTACTGGCATTAAGTTAACTGGCAATATTGAAGGGCCGGTCATGTTTGGTTTTCAAGCGTGCCCTACAATTGCAATAGCCATGACAGAAATTCCTACGGGCATTATCATTCTATCACCGTGCTCTCTTCCTATGGACTTTTGCTTTACCCTAGGGCTTTATTCGCTGTGGTGTATTTGACTGCCTGTTTCAATGCATACCACAAACGTTCATACGGGCCAGTATGCACAGGCTTCCCACGAATGTTGGCGTGGCTATTACATGTTTAAAATTTAAGGGCAATATTGAAGAGACCGTCATATTTGGCATTCAGACTTGCCCTACTATTGCAATAGCCTGACCGAAATTTCTACGGGCATTAGCTTTCCATCCCTGTGCTCTATTCCTAAAGGCATTGGATTTAGCCTAGGGCTTTATTCGCTGTTGTGTATTTCACTGCCCGTAGCAATGCATACGGGAACCATTCATATGGGCCAGTATGCATAGGCTTCTCCTAAATGCTCCCTTGGCTATTATTTGTTTATAATTGACTGGCAATATTGAAGGGACGGTCATGTTTGCTTTTCAAGCTTGCCCTACAATTGCAATAGCCTGACCGAAATTTCTATGGGCATTAGCTTTTTATCCCCGTGCTCTATTCCTACAGGCTTTGGCTTTAGCCTTGGTCTTTGTTTGCTGTGGTGTATTTGACTGCCCGTAGCAATATATACGGCAAATTTTCATAGGCGCTATTATGCAAAGGGTTGCCATGAATGATCCCGTGGCTATGACTTGTTTAAAACTAACGGTAAATTTTGAAGGGACGGTCATGTTTGGTTTTCAAGCTTTCCCTACCACTGCAATAGCCCTCCCCAAAATTTCTACGCGCATTATCTTTCTATCCCCGTAATCTATTCCTACGGGCTTTGGCTTTAGCTGAGTGCTTTATTCGCTGTGGTGTATTTGACTGCCTGCAGCAATCCATACGGCAAACATTCATACGGACCAGTATGCACAGGCTTACCATGAATGTTCCCTTGGCTATTACTTGTTTACAATTTACGGGGAATATTGAAGAGACGGTCAGGTTTGGTTTTCAAACTTANTTTCATGTAAAAGATGCCTCATTGTTAAAAGTTGTACTGTACAATAATCAGTTTTAAAATATCAAAAAAGACTAAGAACAAAAATGTTGACAAAATTGGTACGTAAACAAAACGAAACACTATAAAAAGTAAGTTACTAGTTAATATGTTACGCATCAATATCACAGAGGTAAAAGGGTGAATATTTACAGATAGAAATTATTTGCAGAGAGTCCACAAGGATGGAGAATTGAGATGAGAACTCCACCACTAACAGAAAACATTGCGAACATCACATTTATGTGCACCTCAGCTCTCGTTCAATGTCAGCAGAACATTTCAAGAGAAGGTATAAGGGCTAGAATTGCTAGGGTTGACCTCCGTCCCCAAAGGCAGCTCAGGAGCAAGAAGACTGCCACAACACAAAAGAACTTGCCAACATTTCATCCATGAGCACTCCAGCTCTTGTTCAAAGTGCGTGAGACTTTGGCCTCTTCTAACAAGACTATCCCAATGCCTTCTCTTGCTCTGAAAATAAAAACCATGTTGTAAATATATCCTATCCTATTCTGACGAAAAGTCGTTACGGCTAATTTTAATCAACTATACATTTTTTCTCTTACTGTATGGCTTCATGATGCAGGTGTCTTTCTTGGCGTATACAATCTTTTAAGGGAGATATTGACATACACTCTTAATTTGTATCTTTATTGCTTATTATATTATTGCCTATTACATAAACAAGGGCTATCAAAACAATAGTGATATCAATTTGTAATTTGTCTAAATGCTCTTTCATGTAAAAGATGCCTCATTGTTAAAAGTTGTACTGTACAATAATCAGTTTTAAAATATCAAAAAAGACTAAGAACAAAAATGTTGACAAAATTGGTACGTAAACAAAACGAAACACTATAAAAAGTAAGTTACTAGTTAATATGTTACGCATCAATATCACAGAGGTAAAAGGGTGAATATTTACAGATAGAAATTATTTGCAGAGAGTCCACAAGGATGGAGAATTGAGATGAGAACTCCACCACTAACAGAAAACATTGCGAACATCACATTTATGTGCACCTCAGCTCTCGTTCAATGTCAGCAGAACATTTCAAGAGAAGGTATAAGGGCTAGAATTGCTAGGGTTGACCTCCGTCCCCAAAGGCAGCTCAGCAGCAAGAAGACTGCCACAACACAAAAGAACTTGCCAACATTTCATCCATGAGCACTCCAGCTCTTGTTCAAAGTGCGTGAGACTTTGGCCTCTTCTAACAAGACTATCCCAATGCCTTCTCTTGCTCTGAAAATAAAAACCATGCTGTAAATATATCCTGTTCTATTCTAACGATAAGTCGTTACGGCTAATTTTAATCAACTATACATTTTTTCTGTTACTGTATGGTTTCATGGTGCAGGCGTCTTCTTTGGTGTACATAACCATTTAAAGGAGATATTGGCATACATTCTTAATTTGTATCCTGGGTCTCTCTTATTCTTGAAGATGAAAAGAACTAACTGATTTTCGTGTTTCTATATTCCATAATTAGTGAAAATTTGAAGCTAAAATGTAAAAAAGAAAAGAAGAATACAAGTGCATGGATAAGAAAATTCGTTTTGTGAAGTTGTAATCTTTGTTAGCTGTACAGCTGTCACTTCCTTGTTCAATTTTTAAAGGTTTTTAGATATATTAATTTGATCCTGGATTTATGATATGAATTATGAATTTGATCAAAATATACTCATTGGTGTGGGAATACTACAGTTACTTCTTGTTGTAGATTTATATGTATATATATATAGATATATAAATGCCATTGTCACAAAAGTAGCACTAGGGGCTTACAATATGCAACTATTGTAGATTATTTTAAGTGATATTAGCTTTATGAGTTAGCATAAATTATTTTAATCATGATCTCACAGTCAGACAAAGAAACAAAATGATGGATAAGCACTTGAAGAACTTGAATATGCTAATCTTGTTGCCAAAATAAGAATGTTTGCTGACAACAGCAAAGAAATTAGAAGTCATTTATTCATTGGAATGTCCGTATGGCCAGACGATACGTCGGGACATAGTTTTAACGTAATTTGTCATGTTTATTAGTATCGTTTAGGAATTACCTTTTTAACTAATTAGGATGATCAATGAAGAAGCTGATTTAGGCTTAAAAGTCAATGAAACATAATATGTACCAACTGTTTGTTTGGCTCCTTTGAAAGCAAGTTTGTTTACTGCAAATATAAAAAACTTTGTTGTCTTAACACGGTCTTAATACCACCTCTAATTTTATATAGTATAATTACTTGATAAGAGCATAAAGTACTAAATTGTTACAACTGGTCAGCTCAATGAATAAGGAATTTAGAGCATGGTAGTGGATATTGGACCATAAGATATAATTGAAGGCACTGACAATGGCCAACAGATGCTGACTTGGTGCTTACAGAATCCTATGGAGGCAACGAATATAATATGTGGAAGTAACTATTGAATAGACTACATCTGCATTCCGGGATTTGTTGCAAATTTGTGATACAATGTGGTTTATTTATTAATCACGGGACTTGAAGCTAAAAACTAATCTTGGTGGTCGATGAGACAGGAAAAGAGCTTGATTAAGAATTTGAGGCCATGAGAAGGTGAAAATTTGAATAAAGAAATGAAGGATTTGAAGGAATGCCATGATAATACATATAAAAAAAGAGATTACAAAACTTGTTTGAAGACAAAAAGATTAATAAATGTCTACTACAAGCAATTAGCAGATACCACTAATATTGCTACTAAACCTAGGGATTTTTAAAAAGAAGTTGCTATGGCAAAAAAATATGCAAACTTTGAAATAAGTAATAAATTTTGAAAATGAAATAAAAAAGGTAAGGCCTATATCTAAAGCTGTTTTTGTCCGGTTATTTGCCTCACCCACCAAAAGTTGAACAAGCTGAGAAATTTCTATTTCTTCATAGCAAACTAATAGAAATCAACAAGAATAAAGAATGTTTGAAATACCTTTAACAACAACAGAGGTTTAGGGACAAATAGAAATCGTACAGTTGAAATATAATATAGTTTGAAATTTATTTAGGTTGCTTAATATGTAAAGTAAAAAAATGTTTTTTCACCAAACTTAAACACAATATCTATACTTCTGATTTTTTTCATATATGTTGTTTTCTTTTCTCTGTATATTCATGCACTCAAAATTAAGTCAGTGTTTGTACGTTTTTCAAATTTTATTGTTACAAATACAAGGTAAGTGTTATGATAGTTATTTTTCAGTATTATGTCAATTGTATTAGTCTTTACTTTTTTCTTAAGGGCGTTTTGTTTACTTTTTGCTGTATCATGTTTTATGAAGATTAAAACCTAACGTCAGTTCCAGACTACTCGTGTTCACGCCTACTACAATATAATATTCATAAAAAAAATGGATCGTCTCCTGCGACCTCACGTGTTCGACGTTGATCACACTCATACTGATGCTTCTTAACGCTGGACTCATTTTCACAAAGCATTTGAGCACTTTGTTGACTTTGTACAGCCAGAATCAGGGACTAATCTAGACACGCTCAAACTCAAAACACTAATAAACTATATCTCAGCTGAGGTGTATGAATTAATCGCTGAAGCAGCTACATAAGATGAAGCCATAAACATTCTAGCTGCCTCTTATGTCAAACCGAAAAACGAGATATTTGTTCGTCGTCTCCTCGCAACTAGGCGTCAGGATTCAGGTGAAAGTCTTGACAGCTACATGCAAGTGCTAAAATCTATGAGCAAGGACTGTAATTTTAAGGTTGTAGGTGGAGACCAAAACCATAATGACTATATCTGTGATGCCTTTATCAATGGACTACACTCAAAACCACATTCGCCTGTGGCTGCTTCAAAATGCTACACTAACACTGCAGACAGCATATGACCAAGCAAGAGTGTTTGAAAGTGCTCAGAAGCAGAGCACACCATATCAGACATCTCCTTTTACAATGAATGCTGCCAGCAAACCATCAATTCCCCAACCAGAAGGGATCTTACTACACTCTACTGACCCTAGTTCGAGCTGTAATAGTAGTCAAGCTGCGGGGGCAGCAAGGAGTATGACATATTACTTTTGAGAAAATCCCAGATACCCAAGGGTAAATGTCCCGCCAGAGATGCCACCTGTCACAACTATCAAAAGAAGGGGCATTTCTCCAAGGTCTGCAGGTCAACATCAAGCAATATTTCATCAGCCCTTACGTTCACACTAGCATCCATCAACGGTTCTACAGGTCCTGACTGTCTGAAGCGTGCCCTTGCAAATTGTGAAGTGAACAATCACAAAACTGTAGCTCTGCTGGACACTTGATGCTCCGATAGCCGTATAGACCTACAACTAGCTAAAAGGTTGCACTTGTTACGCCATGCAAAAGTGAAGTCTAAATGGCTTACAGCTCTCTGTGTTCAAAATCTGAAGGAGTATGCCATGTCACAATAAGCTTGCTTCCCTTGCCTTTCCTTGCCTAGGTGCCGTCTCTGATCCGGAGGTTGGCGACCACAGATCTTAAGCTATCACGATCCTGAGCCTCGCGCCGCAGCTGTTCTTGGTTGAAACCGGTCACTCTCCTGAATTTGTCTGACCACTTCAGACGTTGGCGGCCTCTCGCTCTTCTTCCAGGCATACGTTCATCCAGAATGTCACGCTGGATGCTGTTGTACCTCACTATATGGCCAAAGTATCTCGTTTGCCTCATGATTATGTTCTTCAGTAGACACTTTATCGTTCCCAAGATCTGAAGCACTTCAGTCGTCTTCATCGCCTTCCAACTGACTCGTAGAATACGCCGGTAGCATTACATCTCAAATGCTGCAATCTTCTTGTCCATTTTCAATGTGATGGTCCACACTTCACAACAGTAGAGAAGTGTTGACCACACATATGCTTTGGTAAGCCTTAGTCGAAGTGCCAGACTGATCTTGCGACATGACAGAACTTTCCTGAAGCAATTGAAATTCGATTTTTCCATAGCTATTCTGATTTTTATTTCTTCTTCGCATCTGCCGTCACTAGTTACTGTAAAACCTAAGAGCTTGAATTTCTCTACTTGTTCCAGTTGCTTCCCATTTACTACGATTTCGCTCTTCACTGGCTGCAAAGATTTGTGAACTGTCATCGTCTTAATCTTGTCTTCATTTATCTCCTGTCCTTTTTCCCTGCTTCTCCTACCTACTTCAGTGATGATATCTTGAAGAGTAGCTTCTGAGTTTGCAATGATGGTGGTGTCGTCGGCATATCTTGTCGAGTTAATATTCTTTCCTCCTACTCTAAAACTTGCCATTGGTTGTATACTCCTTGTGACCTTTTCAGCATATAGGTTGTATAAAGTTGGTGACATGACACACCCTTGGCGTATTCCTCTCTCGATTGGCACAAAGTCGCTACAGCTGTTGCCTACTCTGACCGCCACCTCTTGATTCCAGTATAGGTTGGTGATTATTCTAAGATCTTTTCCACCTATGTTCATTTCCTTCAGATCTTGCACACGTTGATCGTGTTTTATCTTGTCAAAAGCTTTTTGGTAGTCAATGAACCAGAGATAGACCGTGCTTTGCATTTCAATAGCTCTTTCTAGGAGATTTCTTACGCAAGATATAGCCTCTCTGGTTCCTTTTCCTTTACAAAAGCCAAACTGATCTTCTGCTAGCTCATCATCCAATTTTTTTCTGATACGGTTTTCAATGACTGCTAGGAATATTTTAGTCACTTGACTCATACTGATTGTTCTAAAATTGGTGCAGTCTCTAGCTCTCTGTTTCTTCGGAATTGTGATGAAGACAGATTGGCTCAACTTCCTTGGGATGTACCCTGCGTCATAGATCAAATTGCAGAGAAATGTTAGCTCATTCATACCGGTTTTACCCATATATTTGAGACGTTTGGCACATATGTTGTCTCTTCCTGCTGCTTTCCCAAAACGCAGCTTGTTTATAGCTGACTTAACTTCCTCTTCTAGAATTTCTGGTCCCCTAGAGCAGTCTGGTTCATCTGGCCTAGCATCTGATCTATCTTGATCTGAATATAGCTCTGATATATATTCCTGCCATACTCTCCTCCATCAGATTCAGTATGTCATCATTCATCCAGCATTTGTTCTTCTTTCGCTTTTTCTCAGGGAGAACCTCTTTAGCAGCTGTAATCACAACATCTTAGAATCGGTCCCAACATGCTTCTATACCTGCTTCTACTTCCTCCATAACAACTCTCTCAAGTAATGTGAAGCCATTAGTAACCACTACACTGTATCTTTATTGTATCTCTTCATTGCGCAACTTTGAGAAGTCAAGCAATGTGGTCTTGACAGCTTTCTTCATGGCTTGCCTGACTGTGACTTGCATTTTACAGATCACTGGAACGTGGTCTGAATCCATGTCAGCTCCTGGATAGGTAGTGCAACTGCTAATAGAGTTCCGGAATCTTTTTTTGATCAGTAGGAATTTGATTTCTGTGAAGGTCTCCAGGGCTCTTCCAAGTGTAAATCCGTCTCGGATGCTGCTTGTAGAATGTGTTTATCATCATCAAATTGTTTTCCTCACAGAATTCGATTAGGCGACTTCCTGGCTCATTTCGTGATCCTAGGCCCCAATTGCCCACAATGTCCACGTAACGCCGGGTATTCAAATCTCCCATGATCATGAGCACTTCATTTGATTTTACTTCTTTCAAAACTCTATGAAGACAGAGAGCTATGTAAT
>RDPX01000332.1:181018-204812 GCA_003991215.1 Morbakka virulenta
ATGTAAAAGAGATAGTGGAAATAAAAGCCTTGAAGAAAGGTAAAGGAATTGTAAAAGTAAACAGTTGTAGGTTATGTGGTGTAATACGCGAGACGTTACAACACTTGTTGTCAGGATGAAAAAAGCTAGCAGTGTCAGAGTATATGAGGAAACACTATAATGCACTAAAGATATTGGCCTTCAAATGGGGAAAGAAAGGTTTATTTAAAGAAAAGATGGTGTGGTACAAGGGAAAATGGAAAAAGAACACGTGACTAAGTGAAAGCGATATTTTTAAAACAGTAACGTGTAAGTATTTGCAAGTGGGATATATAACATTTTGACAGCGAAATTATCTTTATTCTCCGTTCAGCAAAATTTGAGGATTCCAACATTTTGAAAGACAATATTAATAGCTAAATAGCTTTATTTTGAATTTCTTAATATTCAATAATGAAATAGCTATATTTGTTGACGCAACAAATTATTCCTCAAAAACAAGTAAATGTTTACAATACTAGACTATATCGTCGATATTTTGTTAGGTATGATCACTACCTCTACATAATAAACGTCATTGCCAAAATGGTATATTTAATTGATATAAGATATTCATTATGTCGTGAGTCGTGCGTTTTCTCAGCTTCGTTTCGAGAGATACTTACGACTCATGACATGATAAATATCTTACATCAATGGCTTCCACTGAGTCCATAAATTCAAGAATTTTCATGGTATATTTAAATCACGATCATCAAGTCACCAGGTAAATCTCTTCTTTTAAAGATCTTAAGTGATAATATATGTATATGTATTTTTATGTATATATATGTATATGCATATATATAGGTATATATATGTCTATATGTCTATATGTTAATATGTATATGTATATATAAGTATATATATATTACATTCTGAATTATTTTATTTTTCAATTTTTTGATATATTTATTGATATGGCTTAATGTTCTTTATCTATACAATAACTATATTTCCATAATTCTATTACCTTAATCTTAAAAATATTTTAACTAACAGTAACACAATCTGTATGTTTTACTTGCCAGAATTCTTTCAACTTTTGAGAAGACAGTTTTGTGATATCAGTTTTTAGAAAATATTAAATAAAATCTCAGTAAATTGAAGCCATTTTCCCCTGCATACACTGCATAACCATATATGTTTTAGCTAAATGGATGGGGTATAATTTTGGTCTCTTAATCGGCTCAAATTATTCCACTCCATCGAGACATTTGAAAACCCAATATATATTTAATATTAAATACATGGTTGATGCCATATTAAAAATTGGGAAAAGCCAATTTATCTTGAAATTTTTTGTCTCTAAAACATTTTGTAACTAGAATTCACAGTAATCAAATGGTCTCAAGGCTTTATGTCATTTGTAATTCTCTAGAAGCTTTGATATATACAAAATGAAACGAGATTTGTAACTTCCCAACCGAGTATGTCATTGTTAAGTAAGAAACTGCAATTCATGAATAAACTCAAGTGCAAAGACAACTGAAATATTGATTTCACTTCTCTCGAGAAAGCTGATCATCATCTGGGAACACAACCATGCTCATTAACAAGGATAAGAGCTAAGTAAATGTGGATGATTCAACGAAGAGAATTATGTTTAAAATATCTCATTATTGTCTTTGCTATCTGTTTCAATCCATTCAAATTAAAACAAACAAAATATCTTGGTATTTGCTGATGCAATAGCAAGAACGACATATCTTTGTTAACGAAGAACCTGGCTTCCAAAACAAAGACGAAATACTTTTACTGAAAAAGTGAAAATTCTTTTTATGTTTTTGAATTTTAACAGAGAAATTTTTCTCTTGGAACTAGGGTTTGGATAACAGAACAAATTATTTTGTTTTGGTTTGGAGATTCCGTCACAAGGAAGAAAGAAGTATTTTTGTTACAACAATAAAGTAACTGAGTAAATTGCACTCAAGGTTCCCAAACTATACTAGAATTTCCTTTGTTCTAGAACTATAAACTTTTGCAACTCTTAAAAAAAATCCCCCCTCAGAAGGATAATATTTTATTAACTAAGGCTATCAAATTCGATCACTTCATCGCATTTTAGTCAGTTGGGCGAATAGTTCGTACTGAAACTACGCATTGAAAGAAACAATAACAAAATTCCGTAACGATTTTCAGTAAGTTACTAGAAGTTTTTCACATTAGCGACGCTTCAATACTGAGATATTTGCANGAGAAAGAGAGAGAGAGAGAGAGAGAGAGAGAGAGAGAGAAATAAAAAGGAATGTACAGAATATAGAACAGCAAGATGGGTCGTTAACTCTTTGGTGCTCTTGGTTCTTACCAGGTTTGAGGATCGCAACTACTTTAACTTACATCTGGTTTGAGCTATCTGATAAGTTCTGAAGGAGCTGTTGTTTATTCGCAACAGCCAGTTAATTTCCTTTGTACCCATGTTCTTTAGATATTCTGTTAGAACCTCATCATGTCCAGGTGTTTTACCTAGCTTTAGATCCTTCATGCCTTCGATAGGTTCTTCAGCTGACGTGTTAGGTGTGACATATTTTTGTTACAAGGAGGTACTGTGGTTGAGTAGTACACTCCAGATCCTCTCCAGTGCTCATTTCTACGCCCCTTCCATGAACTCCTATTTTTCGAGAAGCTGTTTGCAGTCACTTTTCAATCCGGGGACATATGTGTGCACGGGCAGCTTTTTATAATCGTTGTTGGAATGCTGAAAAGTTCTTCGGTGTTGGGGGCAGGTCATCTATCAAGGAGTCTAAAGTTTTCTCAAAACCTGTCCAGTCAGCTTTCCGCAGGTTAATCCTGCTCTTGAAAGGGTGAAGACATCATTTAAGTAGTTGATAACCCTTGGGATCTGAGTGCTGCCCATAAACCCATTTTCCGTTTTCTTGTTAAAATGGTTGTTTGTCTTCCAATTGATGTACTGCCCTACTATTTTGTGTCTGTTTTTGTATTGATTTGGTGTAAAGACACAACATCCTGCTATTGTATGGTCGATTCTCAGGACCCAAAATGTTGGCTTAGTAGATTTTTGTAAAAAGACACTGGTCTTCGTATGCAAGGATGAAACAGTCTGTCTCCGCGTTAATTCCTTAGATTCATAACTTCTGGTGATATGTTAGTGATTTGTCTACATCGACATCAGCTTTGTTATTTTCCGTGGAGTGTTTTCTCGTACCATCGTTGATCGAGCTGTTCTGCTGGTTGGCCTTGGTCTTTTCAAGCTTTGCTGCTTTAGTTGACAACTGGGGAGCCTCTTTACAATCTTTAACTGCTCTTCTGAATTGAATTCATTATGGAGTTTTTTAGCTTCTTTATTGATAGAGTACATATTTTTACCAGTTTTATGGGCTTCAACGCATTTCATTATCCAGTCGTGATTTGCTTAAGGTGCCTTGAAAGGCGCATGGAGGTTGTTTTACATGACGTTTCAACAAGTTGGATCAGCTCTCTTCCACCTCCCTTTCCGCTAAAGTATAGGCAATCAACGGCAAACTTAGAGTGATGCATGTTGCAGCTGGTAGGTAGTTTGCTGGTTTTTGCATTCATTCTTTTTAGCATATCTTCGAGTCCAGTTCTGTACTTAACATTTGTAGAAATCGTCTGTAGAACTCTCTTATCTTTCTTTTTCATACTAGTCTGTGGGAGTTTATCATCTTTATTGGCAGTAAGGTACTTGTAGACCTACCCCTGATCTCACTCATGAATTTTAGTTGAATACACCCAAGTCGATTGATCATGTGGTCGTTAATTTTTCTTTTCTAAGTGTGGCTTAAGCACACTTGTTCAAACAAAATTCCATGCCGATATCGCTACTAAAATTTCACTATTTTCAGGAGACTAGTTTACTGTAACAAGTGAGTAAAGATGTTGTTTTGGAGTTTGTATCCATATCCATTGTTTTTGAGTTCATCAGAGAAAGGAACGAAGACAACAGAGAGCAGTAGTGAACACGGTGAACCTCATTGAAATATCCTTTTTCTGGTGTTTATTTCATTCAATTTGGATGTTACATTGCTCCATTTGAGAAACAGCGCCATTTTTCACTTGTTGATACTGTGTTCAATAAAATTTATGATCACCGAAGAAGTCTTGTAAATTTCGAGAACTTTATGTATTCAGTAGTGAGGGATGGTGCCAATAGTTTTAGGGCAGTCAACTCATGCAATGTTAAGGCCACTGTGTCTTTAGGAGAAATTTTCAAGGATCGTTTTGTTTATAAACAGCAGATTTTTGCGGCCATAAGAAGCACATTTACATCCTTTTTCCTCCAATGGTAATGTGGTGTTACCTTCAAGGTAAAGGTAAGTGTGGTCAGTTAGAGTTGACTTTAATAGCTTGTAAGAGATGGAAAGCCGTGATATCGGTCGGTAGTGTTTTGGGTTATTTGTATCATAAGCTCTAGGTAGGAGGAATATGATACGATCTAAAAACCAACGTGGCACGCTCTCTGCTTTTATCACATTGGTTAATAATAATACTTTCGCATGTGCTTTTATTAATATTGTAATTTAATTTTATTAAAGGGAAAAGTTCCTGATAAGTTATTCCTGAAAAGAAGCTAAAACAACTGGCCTCAGGTTTTTAGACCTTTCTCAACCTTCTTAAAGCTCCTAATATCGTGGTTTTCTGTATCACTTCATTCCTGATCTTGATTTCAATTTTCTCAATCATTCATATTTCCTTTCTTTTCTACAATCACAACAACCTATCTTTATTCTAAAAGAAAAATTATCATCGGCGCACTGTAGAGCTCACGATCCTTGCTTTTTCAGCGAACCAATAAAAGCAAGTCTCTTACTAAAAAAACGCCGCATAAAGTCGGAAGGAACAATGTTGATGTTTCATATTACCAAGGAAAAGAGAAAAAATCAATACAGAGAATGTAAGTAGAACGATTAAAAATTGGACCGAGATTTGAAAAAACTAAATTATATTCTAAATGACTTTATCTAAATCTGGTCTCTTAAAGACTGTTATAAAACTTACAAACTTAACAGATAACTAATCATCAAGGAAATCGCCCTTAGACCCTCATTATTTCAACGTACCGTCTTAAATATAGCCCTTCCTTTCGACCGTATCAATTTTCGGAATATTTTTATTTGATCAATTCAGTTTATTATTGTTCATTGTATAATTAATCTGAGGAGAAAGATGGATAGTCACACTATTTTTAGCCCCTTAGGGTTTTACCCCTTACGGCTATTCATTGTCATTGAGTAATTTCTTCTGTCACGTAAATCTGTGTTCTATTATATGAAATCATCAATGGATCAACAGTACGGATATTGCCCCTGGGAATCCCCTTCAATTACTCCGTTTTAGTGAAATTAGCAATGGTCAGCTGAGCGGGTGACAATAAAGTGTACAGTGGGTCATAACACAGTCAACCAAATTGGATAATGGTTATATTCTAAAGTGACCTTGCTGTATAGGCTCCTACTTTTTTTTACAAATAGATTTCACTATTTGTCGTAAATTCTGGTCTCAGCGAGGAATAATCAAAAATCCATTTCTCGAGCAGAATCGTTAGATTGCAGGTGGTCAACACTATGTTTTTAAAATTTTTTGGATATCTTAGGACGCTGTTTCTTATAGACATTTCTTATCAAATAAAATGCACCACAGACAGCAGGAGTTTTTTTCCATTTTTCCTGTCTTATCTTCACCTTTCATACAGTATATGTTTACTGACCTCTTGTCAAAATCCTAAGCATTGTTGTAGACGACCCACCGTCTAAACAATGCAAAATCCAGTTTTAGGTCTACGCCAATGATAGCGGGGGCCTATAGTAGACAGTGTGAGTATTTAAGATGCCCATGGGAATAACAGATACAAAGAAAAAAAAGTGGGGACAAACAGTCTCCTGATGTATCTCATTTTTTAATGTTGATTTCATTGTACTTGTCTGCTCCTTTTGCATAGTTTAGATGAAGAGTTGTTTTCCATAAGCCTATGCAGTGCTTCAAAAAGTTAATTATGGTTGCTGATCTTTTATAGTTCTAGTAATTGAAGTTTCCATGAATATGACCCAATATTAAATGCTTTTCGGTAATCAATCCGACTAACAGTTAAATTTCTTGATGTCGGCAGCGCTGAAGAATATGTTTCCCATATGTTTCCCTAATCATCTTGAAAATTCTTAACTTTATGGACTGGGACGAAGCCATAGAAGTAAGAGCTTTATCATGTCATGAGTCGTAAGCTTTTTCCGAGCTACAATTCGAGAGATACCTCCCCCACTTCTCTCGAAACGTAGCTCGGAAAAAGCTTACGACTCATGACAGAATAAAGCTCTTACATCTAAGTTAAATTTCTTCTTCTGCTTCTTTGAATAGAAGTTTTCTTGCATCATTTTGTTCCTTGATAATTGGTCTATACAGTCGTACAACCGTTTTTAGCAACCTTTTTGCTCAAATGGAAATATTCTATTGTTGTCAAAGTATGTGTATAGTTGCTCAGTTAAGGTAGAGGTTAAACGTCTGTACGTTGTTGGCAGGCTTGTTTCAAGTCTATATTTCTTAGGGGTTTATGTTCTCTGTTTTGGGAATAAGAAAGGTAATACTCCTGGCAAGCCAATCTGGCAGGCACTGGGATTGTTGACAGAAGTAAGTAAAGTTTCGTGTTTCATCTTGCCAACAGCAAAAGTGACTACGAACTAAACGTCTCTACCTGTGCCGAAAATTTACAGTTTGAAAGTACTCCAAAGTATCTCGGTGTTACATTTAATTGTACTCTATCAACACTTGACAGATATTTCCTCAAAGGGTACTAAACGTTGTAATGTACTGAAAAGATTCGTAAGCAACCATTAGGGTGCAGACTTTTCGACACTTAGAACCTCTGCTTTGGCCCTATGCTTCTCTGTTGCAGAGTGTTGTTTTCCTGTATGGATCCAAAGTGAACACTGTAAGAAAGTCGACACATCCCTGAATGAGTGATTGAGACTTGTTAGCGGTTACATAAAACTTACGTCAACAAATATTCGGCCAGTTCTCTGTGGAATCGTGCCTTCAGATATCAAAAAGGAAAAAAACATTCTGGAGCTTTGCAAACGTGCAGCAGCGGAACGTCATATGCTAAACAAATGTCCTGGACATTCTCTTGGTAAATAACAGAATAGAATAGCAGAATATCGCTATCCACCCGTATGCACTCAATAGCTACTGATGCAAACGATACGATTTTTTACCTAAAAGGTGGGCTGAAGATGCTTAGAGTAGGAGATGGCAAAGTTGTAACTATAAAATAAAACTGTTTATTCCAAAATCGTCTACTAAACCCTCTGGTCATGACCTAAATCGTGCAAAATGGGTTAAACTGAATCGAATTCGCTGTGAATATGATCGATACGTGAGTTTCATGCATCGAATTGTCTACGCAATAATCAGAAATGCATATTCGGTGAAATTCAAACATCTCAACACCTGTTCATAGGTGTCCGAGATGAAACCATTTGATTCACCCATCCTAAGGATGGCCTGTCAGTTGTTGACTCCTGTTGAAGTTCCCGCTATAAGCTTGATATATGACGCTGTCCATATATCGAAGGTTGACATGTCCGACGTACCTGAGACATCTTTCTTTTATTGTCTCGATGATTGTTTTTTCAGCATTCAAGTCCTTTCTTATTTGTTCATTTCTTATTCTTTGTAGAGATGAAACACCCTTTATTGTTCTCAGACAACTTATTTCAAATAAAAGTTCCTTTCTTTTGTCTTGTTCACGTATGATCCATGTTCCTGATGCGTATGTAGCAATTGGTAGGAAGATTGCTTTGTATAGACACATATTCAACTTTATGCTAATCCATCGTTGGGACAAAACTTTGTCTTTCAAACGGCCGAAGATGCAAATGGTATTCTTCTGTTTGTTGGCTGTGCTGGAACCACGTACTACATTTGCAAGGAATGTAAATTTACTGACTTTTTTTTTACTATGGTTCCATCGACTGTCATGTTCTTTTCACTGCTGACATTTTTTTACATTTAACGGCTTTGATTTCCATACCCCATTTTTGACAATCTCTCTCATGTTATTCAGTGACAAGTTCTATTTTCTCTTAAATAGCTGATAGAATTGAGCCATTGGCATAGTGTATAGCTGTGAAAAAATCGTTTCGTCACATAAACGTTTATCAAGTGATTACAAATGGCTACAAGTGGCTTGTACCAACTGGTCTGGCTTTTGATCCAAGAAAGTATCACTGTGCCATTACACCAAAAAGGCGGTCTCAGATATCTTTAGCCTAGCTTCTTGGCAAATTGATTAAGCAAGTCTTGTTCCCAGGACAGCTTCTTGAAATTCAAGGTGTAACATGTTGAATATCTTCGGTGGAGCAACTCTTGTCTTTGGTGCAACCTATCTGGATTTTTAATTATCTCTCTGTACTTTCGATCTGAGATATGCAGAAACAGCATATAGAAGAGACTTTAGCTCTGGTAATTAACAAAGCAAGCTCTTATCGACCTATCATCAGAAGCAACATTTCTCTTTTAAAATTATTTTTATGAACTATCAAAAGATACTGAAAATAGTTTACATAATTCCTCTCCATTGACTGATCAAGAAAACGAAAAGGCATCAGAATAACTACAGAAAGCACAACAGAAAAGCAACAAAGTACAGTACGAAAGCTTTTTTCTAAGTTTCCTAGGTTGACAAGGCAAACTGCTTTCAAAATGCTTACTTTGAGAGTTAAAAAACGTGGCCAGGATTTCTCTTCTCAAGGTAGTGTCATGAAACAGAAAGAGGTGAACCAACATTGCTAATGGAAAAACTCATGCAACAAGTGACTGACACTATCAGCGCTTTATGATTAAAAGGAGCATCTCGTCAGTCATTAATGCAGTAGGGAATTGCTCACCCAAAAGACCACCGTGCTTGTGAAAAATGTTGGTCCTGTTTCTCTTACAAGTGATTGGGAAAGAAAGGGTTTGTATCGGATGGAAACAATTATCAGTAAAATAAGTCGAGGCGTCGCTCCAACTGCGAGGATTCCTGTGGCGCGAACTCCTTCATCCGAAACCAAATTCAACTTTCAACAAAATCTGTTGAAAATGTGGTATAATATAGCAAAAGACCTCCTACTCACATTTGATGAAACACCATTAATTACTTTGTCACCGCCAACACCACTTTTCATGAAAAAGGTGCTGTGTCTGGCCCCTACAAAGAAAGGGTAAAGTAAAAAAGAAAATGGAAAGATTTGCAGCGCCATTAACGGAAAATTTCTTCTCATTCCAGTTCACAGATCATGCAAAACCACCTCGGTATTTTCCAAAAGATAACGATTTTCCACCTTCCTTTAATGTCATTTATACTTCTAATAATTGATGTGACGAAGAAAAACCCCTTTAATGTTTGAAAAAGGTTATTTTCCAGCATCTGAAAAGAGATAAACAGGATTTTGGCCTGCCAGATGATCAAAAGTCCATGTTTATATACAATTTATTCCATGAACAAAAAGCTTTAAGCACGAAAAAGTATGTAGAAGAAAAGGATACTTTCAATTGCTTATGAATCCAATAATATGAAGTGTTACTCCCAACCACTGGATCTTACAGTGACTTCAGTTACTAAAACGTCCTGAAGGAAAAATCGTGTGGTGGGCTAGTTAAATAAGTAAACAGCTACGAAGGGAGTGAAGTTTACGCAATTGAGGTACCCCTGAAAATATCGATTTGGAAAGCCATTCGTGCAAGATGACTTCTCGTGGTTTGTGATCATTTAAGAAACAGCGTGGATATGATATCAAAGGTTTTGACATTGTCAGTATTCTAGAAACTGTTGTAGTGACGCAAATGTCTTAGAAAATTATAAGCTTATTGACACATGGCTGCTTAGACATGACTATTCCTACATCAATATGCAGCCATAGAGATCTCAGTTGACAGAAGTTTAGTTTTAACTCCATTCATTCCTTTTTGTTTGTCCATTCATTCTGTTGTGCAGCTGTAATGTCATTCTGTATATAAAACGATACTTTTTCTTTCTGTACCATTAATCTTTAGAGGCTTCACCTGTATATACACTCTTCTGGATATTCTTTTAAATATACACTTTAATTTAACAAACACTGGATTGTTCTTGGCGTACCATCAACAACGCAGGGGTCCAAGCTTATTTTCAAACCATTCGTGTCATGCTACTCAATTTAATCACCTGAACAACATATTCTTTCTTACAATTGTTTCAGAAATTTTCTTAGTCTCTTCTATTTTAGGGTAAGATTTTATTCATCTAGATTTCAGCTTTCTTATTCTGGTGCCTTTAGTCCATTTGAGTGCCAGCGAAATACCTCTCGACCAAAATGAAGGCTATTTGAGAGTGATTTTGAACATAATCACGTAAACAACACTGTCACTCATGAACTGGAAAACGAAGACCCCTTCGCTGATGTAGACTCTCAGCATCAACTTAAGGAATTTTCTGTTACAACAATATGTCCTTGTATTCAAAATTTATGAACCCTTGTTCTTTCGAGAAATAACACAAGTCCTTTACTTGTTTTCTCTTTTTCTCAGCATTAGCTCTATTACAGGAAAGCTATATTTACAATGATGCCAAATAATCTTATGTATATCATTTTGAATTATAACACATAATTTGAGCAGAGCTCTGTAAAGCTGTTGTGCTTTGAAAGGAAACTTATTTGTGGTTCTTTATATGTCGAATTTATTTCCAAAGTTTTGAAAGTATCAGAAAACTATTCCGTTTAAAACTCAAAAATTAATCCAAAAAAGAATTCCATTGAAGTTCTTCCGCGGACATTGTTGGATTTAATGTACCCGGTAGTCATTTTATGCTGTTACAGCTTCAGCATATCCTTCTGGGTCATAAGGGGGCAGAAGTGCTCAGCCCAGCCTTTGTGGCTGTGGTTTGAGACAGACTAGCTTTCGGGTGAACGGTGAAGTCAGTAGCCTGTCTGTGACCTACTCTTTGGCCAAGCCAACTTCACCTCCTCGTGGTGTGACAGCCGATTTCCTGTCACCGGAGGATGGGCTCCCCGTTAGGTGCAGTGTGCAGGGCCAACCGGCGTCTGGACATGTCCCGCTACTCACCAAATGCCCGCCCAGGAATGGGTTAAATTCCCTTGCTGCCTTGGGAGTAGGTGCGTAGACTGCCAAAGGCTAGGTGCACCGCCGAACAGTGCTGCCGTCAGGCCTTGCAAGCCGGGGTAAAGGAAGGGCACATGATCAAATGAAAATGAATCTCGACACGAAGGCGAATGCAGCTTGGGCATCCCCCGACAGCGACGCGTATTATAGCCCCCGTATGTTGTGAGAAGTGGTCAAGGGGTATCGCATCAGTCCCGCATGCGACTAAAGAAGCAAGGGAAGACCAGTAAAATCAGGATAGGAAGTTGGAACGTTGGAATTATGACAGGGCGAGGTAAGGAGGTTGCGGACGTGATAAGGAAGAGAAAGATTGATGTGTTACGTGTGCGTGAAAAAAAAAGTAGAAATGGAGCAGTGCAAAGGAGCTGGGAGATGGGTATAAGTTGATATACCATGGTACGGAGAAGAGAAAGAATGTTGTTGAGATCATACTAAGCGAAGAGTTGAAATGAGAGGTATTAGAGGTGAAGAGAGTGGACGGACGCACACTTAGCATCAAATTGGTCTCAAGATAGGATGCAGGGATAAAGAAAAGGAGGAGTTATTTTAAAGAGTTGAAGGATACTGTCAGGAGCTTTTAGCAAAAAGTACAGAGGAATTAAGCTGCTGGAACACGGCTTAAAGATCTATGAAAGAATACTGGACAAGAGGCTGAGGCAACAAGTTAACATCAATGATATGCAGTTCGCTTTCACGCCAGGTAAAGGAACAGTAGGTGCAATTTTCATATTGAGACATAGACAGGAAAAGATATTAGAGGGGAATCGAGCAATGTTTACGGCATTTGTAGACCTAGAGAAAACATACGACCGTGTTCCCAGTGAAGTCCTCTATTGGTACCTCAAGAAGAGGGACGTGACAGAAAAGATGATCAGGGTTGTGGAGAGCCTGTACGTATGAGGCCTAACCATGGTACAGTGCAGCGCTGGAAACACTGACGCATTACCTGTGGCAGTAGGGCTTCATCAAGGGTCTGCCCTTAGCCCTTTCCTGTTCTTTGTGATCATGGACACAGTCAGTTGCACAGTCAAAGAAGGGGTCCCGGATGAGCTTCTGTACGCAGACCACATTGCCATCTCAGCTGACTCTGAGAAAAGACTGCAAGAGAAGATCCGGAAGTGGCAGAAGGAGCTGGAAGCAAAGGGCTTGAAAGTGAACGCCAGGAAGACGGAAGTGATGGCATCCGTAAAAGAAGGGGGTATCCGGTTAGCAGTGAATATAGGCATGACCAGGAAATCAAGCAAGTGGACCCGTTCAATTATTTGGGAACAGCGGTGAATGAGACGGGAGGAAGTAGAGAAGACGTGAAGGCAAGAGTGAACATGGCGTGGGGAAAGTGGAGGGAGAGTAGTGGTGTAGTGTGTGACAAAAGGATGGCAATAAAGTTGAAAGTGAAGATCTATAAGACTGTGATCAGACCAGTTCTTTTGTATGGCATGGAGGCTTTGGCACTGAGGAAAGCAGAGGAACGGCTACTCTAGAGCACAAAAATGAGGATACTGAGGTGGATCTGAAATATATCTCTAATGGAACATCGGACGAACGAGGATATCAGGAAATTCACAAAGGTAGTGAACATCAAAGAAAAGCCACGAGAGGCAAAACTGAGGTGGTTGGGGCATGTAATGCGAATGGGAGAACAGAGTACAGTGAGGAAGTCACTAATGGCAAAGGTGGAAGGGGGGGAAAGTAGAGGAAGGCAGAGGCTCCGCTGGAAGGATGTGGTCGAAAGAGATAAGAAGAGCGTTGGGGGAAGAAATGGAAGGTGGCAAGATCGTGGAGAGTGGAGAAGGACGTGTCGAGCGGCTGACCTAACATTACGTGGGACTAAGGCCGAAAGGAGAAGAATAAGTTTCAGCATATCCTTCAATGTTGTTTTGAAACAAGATTCAAGAAAAAATGAAAAATATGTTTGTACCTAAACGGATTTGAAGCAATGCCTGTGGCCACTACCCACGGTTGTCATGACTACATGCTCTTGCAACTGAGCTGTTGGTGTCTGGCTCTCAACATATGTGGTGTGGCAAGAATGACCAGCGTGGCAGAAATAACAGCTGCGTCACAGACTCGAGGTCGTAATTTTTGTGTTAACAAAACGTGGGAAGCATCGTTTGAACTGAGTTACTCTTGAACTCTTAAGGTTGACCTCAAAATCTTGAAACGCGCTTTCAAGATAAGAATTTATTCCCTAATCCTAACCCTAACCCTAAGTCAGTTGTGAAAACGAGTTGCGATAGTGAAGGAGAGCAATAGTACAATGCAACAATTTTGGAAGGAGTTAAATCAGCAGGTTAGTTTTTTGTTTTGACCTATCCAAACATCAATGGCGATCACTAGAAATACCACCCCCGGTTATGAAAACAATAGGATTTCAAAATGGATATACGTCACTAATCAATTCAACAGAAAAGATATACCCAGGCTACCATTCGTCGAATAAATATTGTGACGCACACTATCATTTCTGCCACGCTGGTCATTTTTGCCACTGCACAAACATATCATTTCAGCAAATATATTCCGTGGTGAAGTTGAGACATTTTACGTAATTAGCCTAATCCGGACTGTTTCATCAAGGCCAATATTTAGATTTTAGTCACGCTGTGCGCTGTTATCCTCAAAACAGCGGCTTGTTTGTTTTGTTACTAAGGTTTTTAATCCCTTATCTAACGTTTGTTTTGATTCGGAGGTAAATTTGATTCTCCTTCTCAGTAAGTAACGAAATTTTTGTTGTTGTCATTTTGAAATCATTTAAATACAACATGACGTTTAGTAGAAATTGTGAGCATAATACTGCTTCTCTGAGTGAGTTTTTTAGTGTCACAGGGAGTTTTCTTTAGGAAAACAGGGCTCTGCTACTTTCCCAAGAATATTTCCCACAATGCCCTTGTCCTAATTGATGTTGAGATCAGCTGGTCTGACCTTGGAGGTGTCGTCGTTCTGTGGAAAGCTTAATTCTGCATGTTTTATTGGGATGTGATGTCCCATGATAGAGATTTGGGAGAAGAATGGCGTTCTTACGTCACAAATAGGGGTTTAAAATGATCTGTTAAATGACTGGGTGAAGCGTGCCGGCACCCCTTCGGGTTCCGGCACGCTTCACCCAGTCTCCCGGTTTAAAATCATAAAACCCCAGGTTTTCAAATTTCCACACGGTCTTTGGCTTTTTTTCCAAGTTCTTCTCGAAAATTCTGGTCTGGTATCCTGGGTCAGTTTTATATTTGACCTGCTTTATATCCTTTTTTGGTATTTTGTCCTTGTTTAAAAAATGTCCTTTGAAGAAATTCGGTTTTGTTATGTTTTACTAATTCTCTTCAAGTCAGAATATCAAAGTCAGTGAAAAAGAGGTTTACGAAGAAATCATAAAGATTTTTTATGCTTTTCTTTTTGAAATCTCCTTTTGCTACTTGAGCATCATTTTGTTATCATTTCTTTGTTCGTTGTTTTTACTTTCGTCCTTTAACCCTTAACTTGATCACAAGAATCTTAGTTTAATTTTATTTCATTTTATCGTTACCACTTGTCACTTTACCCCTTTTTGGAGGTTTAAAGTAATTATTATTCAGTATACAACCACAGGCAATGTGTGTGGTGTCGCTGACAATTATTTTTCTGGGTTTTCCTTATTCAGGATGTAATCTCATTGCTATTAACAGAATTAAAATTCAGATCTCCCGATTTAAGAAATTGTAGGGCAGATGGTCTGCCAGATTCAGTAAATAATAGCTCTGTCATTCTCGCTTAACATTTTAATCCTTGTCTGACAACTGTATTCATCCAGATAAAATAATCAGGTTTTAGAAATTTCAAGAAAAAGGAAGCTGGTCAGGCTCACCAAACTACAACTTTGAAATTCTATCTGAACAATTTGACTGGGTCAAGTGCTCTCATCGAGATGAAATAATCTTGCTCTAAAAATTTGTATTTGTACCACTATTTCGATGAAACAACAACGTGGAGGAAGATTTGAAGGAACAACATTAAAGGTCACCTTAACTGGAAATAGGTGAAGGAAGGTGACAAGACCTGACCACTATCCAATCTTTCCAATGAATGTAGTTTCATTCCTCACACAATTAACTTTTAGAAGTCTCTGGCTTCTAAGTGTTTTCCTACATAATATTGTTTGAGTATTATCAGGTCCAAGGTCAGGCCTTACCTCTTGTAGTAATTCATTCTTTCTCTTCTTTTTTTTCGCACAGTTTCATGTACTAAGTGGCTTTTTACCTTGTATAGTTCTTTCATCATTAATATATATCACGTGAGTCTGACACACTCAGGGCCCCCGGTTCGTTCCCGGGCGGAATCACCAATGTCCTGGGTATTGACAATAAACTGCATCCGGTTGTGGAGTTTCGACGTGGGAGAATGAGGTTACCCTTTGCCACAACTACCTCCTGGTCACCCTTGAGCAAGGTGTAGTACCTGTGAGCTTTCCCCGAGACCAAGAAATACCGGGTTGGCATACGGCGGGGGCTAGTCTGCTTCATGGGTGGAGAGGACTCTTTAGCTTCGGCTGGCAACACCTCTAGTGGTGGCGACATGAATAATTCACTGGGGAAGGTTGCCCCTAAAACCAAAATATCATTTAAATTATGATGAATACAAATAAAAATTATCTAGCAAAAAATACGATACTTTTGAGTGCTGAATAGCTCTGTTCGTCCGCAAACCACATCCCTGCAAGCTCTTTGTTGCTTCAAATCCTGGATTAGGGTGAAAGACCTAGGGAAAAACAACTGTTAATAGTAAACTTAACATTCTTCGAAATTTATTATTGTTACTATAGGCTATCTACATGTCCTCTAGGAAACGTAACTATCTGTCTCTAATACAATTAGCCTACACCTATACATGATGCCTACAACAGTCTAAATTCCTAGGTAAGACTGCCGTTGTTTAAAATAAGATAATATTCTGAATTTAGGATAAGATCTAAGCATTGCCAACCGCAAACTTTGCTTACTCGGCCCATAGAAAATATAACAATATTCTGGAATTGATAAGGCATCATAACAATGCTAGGAGAATTCCACGTTAAAAACAATGACGAAATTAACAACTCAGATTGGAAAATACAGTGAGTTAATTTAAGTGATTGGATAACTAACTGGAATAGCACTCAGATAATGCATCCCTCCTCCAAGCACCTAGAATATTTGATAAATATTATAACCCTATTTTTATTTCAATAAAATATAGAAATTTATTGAAATCGAATGCTCCTTCTGATAGGTTTTCTGAAATCACAAAAACACCTTGTGAAAAAAAACAGCAAGACCAAACCCGGTCCCGATGTACTGGGTCTTTCATTGATGGTACCCGTGGTGAACAGTGGGCCCATTTTTGTCTTTCACAGATTTCCACCTAAGAAACACCCGAAAGGAAACATAAGGTCAAGAAATAGGGGGACAGAAAGTACTCAAGACAATAAAAAATGAAAAGCATATGGGTCACGCTCCAGGACCCTCCGTGAGAAGACCCTTCTTCTTCGGTTACCTGGAGACCCTTCCAAGGAGAGAACAGAGCTTTACACTTGATCCTGACCAAAAGCAACAGAAGCAAGTCCCCTGTTTACTACAAAGGCACTTCAACCAACTGAGCCACAACAAGAGCTTGCACGATTTTGTCCTGCAGTTTGCTAAAATGCTGGAGGTTCAGCGTCGAAACCCGTTGGGAATTAGGATGATTTAAGCGACTTTCCCCCAGTTCGCACACTTTTCTAAGTTTCTCACATGGTATATTTGAAATTAGTAAAAATGGCTTCTTTTACATCTTGATTTATAATATTTTGTTACATGTTTTGTGTATTAAGTGGTATTCCCTGGCAGAAAAACATCAGATAGCTTCCATATAACGTCGGTCTGGAAGAGAGAGAAAGAAACAAGAGCAATGTTGACAGGCATAATAAGATTATTAGTTTTTGTCAAAAAAATGCTAATGGGCTGAGGGGGTAAAGGGGTGCAAAAAAATTTAGGGGTGCAGAAAAATTTAGACTGTATCATTTATGAATGGCCTTAAGCAATACGAGTTAACTTACGTAAACAACATTGTCATTTTGAATTATATTTTGTATTCTTTTAATTGCTTTTAACTCCATATCCTTATAGAACAACAACGTATTTAGTTAAAATGAAATAATATGAATGAAGAGGATTTGGAATTTTAGAAAAGTGGAAAAATATTTGTGAATCGAGTTGGGTTCAAACCAGTATCTAGGGCTATTATGACCACGTGCTAAGTTGTCACCAAGAATGGAGTACTCGAGTGAAATATATGGCTGCGACGTTTGATCAAAACCATGGTTTGCTTATGATCAAACGTTGATAACTCAGTTGCAAGAAGATTTAGTTGCCTAAACCAGTGCAGTTTGTCTGGACAGAAATAAAACAATTTCTAAACATTTTATTGTGACTTTTACCTGCCTTTTATGTACCTTTTATACGCCTGTTGTGTGCCTTTTTGGTGTCTTTCACTCTTCTTTATACAAGAACTTTTGCATGTCATAATTGTATTAAAAGAAAAAAATACAAAGTTTGATAAAATTATTTCAAATTCTCCACTTCATTTTGCATTCCTTTTTTTACGAGGGTTTTATGGGTCTCCAACTAATATTTTGTATTCAGAATTGCTTAATTATATATTAGCATGAGGGTATTGTCCTACTGCTTACCTTCCTCATGCTACCTGTCAAGCCAATTACGACAATACATCTTGACCGTATTTTTTATAAACTTCAACAATATGTCGCAAGAGTCCCTTCTCCACCACCACCATCGAGTTTCTTGAGGCTCATTATTCTGGTTGGGTAAATGCATGATTTCAGAAAAACACCATGACTCCGACGTGAGTCGAACACGCAGCGATCTAATCAAGAGTCAGATGCGCTACCATTGCGCCACGGAGTCAACTATTACACTGTTAAATTTCTTTTTTTGAAGCTTAAATCAACAAAAACACTATCTAAAATTTTCTATTAAAGATATTAGATCAATGTGCATTGTTATTTAGACTCTAGATAACAATTCACATTGATTTAATATTTGATAATAGTACACAGATCAGATACCAGAATGCTCTAAGGTATTTGAAATCCTAAACACAACACTACAACGAAAGGCCAACATAAACTCCTATACATTTGACACTATTTTTATCTTTCTTCATTGTCAGAAATTAACAATTTCATCTAGCTTTATACAAAACAAAATTGAATATTATAAATATTCTCTGTGAGTACTGTCAAGAATTTAAAAGCTGTCTTTAATTTTCACATTTAAAAGGTCCCTGTATCTCCATTTCATTTAGTTATATGTTCTCTTACTATAGATTTAATCTCTCTGATGCCTCGGGAGTCTGGAGTGACCTGGCATTGGCATATGAGCATGTGAAATACAACTAAAAGATAAGAATACTAAATAATCAAGGAAACTAATTTCATGTCCAAACACATACAATTACAAACTTCACTAATCAAGGTAGTTTGGATTTCATGCCTATTTTACAAAATTAAATATCATACCTACAAAATTATTAAAACAATAACAGTTCAGGACTTATCCATGATTGGTTTCTACTACAGAATATAAAGTATGTGGTTCGAATGATTACATTGAAAAGTTTGGTGAAAAGAAACCGTTTATGTTGATTTTCGATATCCAAAGCATCAAAACTTTACTAAAATTACTACAAGGTTGACCAAGTATACCTAAAAAGCTAACTGAAAGATCTGCAGAGCCAACTCTTGAAAACCCGGAAAGTAAATCACGAATTAAAGAACGATATTTTTTATATTTGCGAAAAACACTTTTGTCAAGGTATGTTTCATACCCAAGAGTCAATTTAAGTATGTACGTAATTTAATAGGAAACCAGGTCGCAAGGAATCTCCAGTTATAAGTATATGGCAATAAAAATCCACAGATATCGGCATATATGTTACATTTTTAAAGAGATTTAAGAGCTCCTGCTAAAAACTGTGATGATGTATTGCGTCATAAGTATAACCATTTTCCTAAAGGTATGTGTTTACAGCCTGCGACAACATGAAGAAGGGTTTCTGGTTCAAAGCAGAAAGAGCAAGAAGTAGATAGTATGAGGTTTCATTTGAATAGATTTTTACGAGTTCCGAGGGTAATACTCAAATAGCAAATGCTAAAGTTGAAGATATTTTTGGATAGCTTACTTTGAACTTCAGACCAAACGTTGTTGAATTCTGAAATTGCATTATCAAAGAGAAAAGAGAGAATGGAACCTGCTGTGATAAGATGATTTTGTAACTAATATTAATAGAATTATTGTTGTTAATGATAGTAATAATAGTATTAATAATACTAATAAACTCTCCAAGTATAAGATGCAAATCTCAGAAATGTTGGGTATGAAATCTTAAAATGTCCCAGTCGTCATCAGAGCACTTAAAGAGATAAAAAGAGAACCCCAAAAATATACAAGGAAGACCCCAGGGGACATTGATGTTGCGCATCTACTGACAATTACCCTTCTAGGATCAGCCAACATCTCTAAAAAATATTGTCAACCAAACCAACATCAACTGGGTAGCTTTTGGAGCCCAAGAATCTGGGTTAAATCCAAACCTAATGGGGGGAAAACCAGAAAAATCAAGAAGAAAGGAGGATAGTAGGTAACAGTTTCGAGGGCATTCATTCTTTGTTTCAATTTACGAAAGTTGAGCACCTAATTGATACTTCTTGAAGAATTTTCTTAATGTGCGTTGCATTTGAGCTTTGTTTTTTCAAACGTTATTGAAATCTTTCTTGTTTTTCGTAACAGACCCTAAGCTTGATATTTCCTGGGAAATAAGGCAGAAGTAATTATTAGTAACTGGGTTTTTGTATCCTGGAGATGACTCGATATCGGTTTTATATCGACATGTTTTCTCGGCGGCAGTGGTTCTTGAATTTTCTTTAATGACTTTATCAGGGTGAGTCCGACAAAATATTTCTGATGGATTTAGGAAAGGTGGCAGATCCGCATACAGATGTTGGACAGGTTTCGAATCGGCCAAGTGAGAGCGAGATTTAAAACTGAATTCATGTCTCTGTGTGTAGCGTTCAGGAGTAGCAGTTATTGTTTAATTATTGCGGAGTTTGTGGTTTATCCCATAAATTACATTGATTTCTGTTGCTACATTTCCACTTGTACACGTTGGTATTGTTTTCTAAGCTCATTATAAGAAATCGCCGAAAAATGTTTTGTATTTTTATTGGAAGCCTGGATAGCGAGAATTTTTTTGGTTTCGACACTGGAAACATATGCCAAATAATAACGTATCGTTATTTTTCAAAGCAATACGATTTTTTCCCCAGTTTTTAAGTACCTTGATGTACATAAGGTGAATGCACTTTGATTGAATTTCTGACTCTTTGTGCTATTGTGTGCCGTTGCTATGTTCACTATTGCGTTATACCTTGCGTTCTTTGTTGATGTTAATTCTTATAGATTCTTGGCTTCATCGTTGATTAAGCATTTTTTAAATAATTTGTATTGGTGGTATATATGTTTTGCAGGGTTTACATTCAGTGCAAGTTTTCCTTTTAGCATGATAGGGTGATATGGGTTTACACCGATCGGAATTTGAACCCAGTTACGGTAGTACCACTTTTCATCAACTTTTTCATTAATTCAAGTTTTGGTAAAGTTGTAAATGGTAAATATCTAGTTAAATTTCGAAAATACATAAAACTAATGAAGTTTAATTCTGTGAAGTGGATTTAGTGGAAGTAAGTCTATTTTACGAAGTTACGAATCAATGAATCAACGTATTTATTTACGTTTTCTTTGTTGTACAGGTAGGCCATGTGTGTGTTAAAATCTTTACTAACATAAGTAAAAGACTGAACTCATTTCACAGGTAGACTAAATCTGACTAACATTTTCTATGGTATATCTCTACTAATATGCTTGATGGATAGCTGTAGTCCTTTATCTCCTGACCACCTTGCTGCACTCGCTGCCATCCAGCTTTGGAAGTCCATTGGTGGTGTCTTTTCCATGCTCAACATAAATGTTGGATATTTGACAATTGTATTACCAAGGATGCTCTGAACTCCTCCTTTTGATGGCAAAAAGCCATGAAACAGAAAGGGCCATGAAGGTGTTATGATACACTCAAATATGTTCAATTAGTAACATGTAACATGCTATTTACTTAATTATTTAGCGGTTAATGTACTTAGAAAATGTTTTGAATACATTTAAATACTCTACACTAATCTTTCAGTATCCAGTGGTAGATCATTTTTCCCTTACTTGCAGACGCGAAATGATCTACTCTAAGAAGCGCCGTATTTCAATTTCTGAATTGCTGTTCGACCTCTTCTTAAATAACTGGCTGTTCACATTTAAAATGAGATTCAGACTGGGAGTACTCTCCTCTTGGCATGGTTTTCAAACAGTTTACGACTATGCCCAAGTCAGCTTTGTATGATTTGGTAATTCTTATATAACATGTATCTATTTATTGTTTACTATCTTCTTTCTCAATGCCAGTTTGTGCAAGTGGAGTCGTGATAAACTATCGAAACTTTTGATAGGTAAGAAATTACCAAAGTAATATCTTTAGGCATATCAGACATTACTACTAGAATTCCTAAAGCTGCATATTAAATTAGGTCGACACAAAGACATTTTAGACCTCTAATGTTACTTTCTTCATAAACTATAGAAATATCGCTTATGAAAATGTACGTAATGAATTTTCGTAAATATCTTGCACCTTTGTCAGCTCCAGATTATTCAAGATCGAGAAGCGTTTAATGCGTCCACTATTTTCTGTTATTGTTCACATTTACAAATAGTAATAGTAATAGTATTAGTATTAGTATTAGTAATAGTAATAGTCATAGTAATAGTATTAGTAAAAGTAACAGTAACACTAATAGTATTAGTATTAGTAATTGTAATAGTAATAGTGATAATAATAGTGATAATAATAGTGATAATAATAGTAATAATAATAGTATTAGTAATAGTAATAGTATTAGTTTATACTTATATTCATACTCATACTCATACTCATACTCATACTCATACTCATACTCATACTCATACTCATACTCATATTCATACTCATACTCATACTCATACTCATACTATTTATCCGTATACTTATAATGTAGCCCCAAAATCGCGACAGAATTTTTTACATATTTTTCGAAATCCTCTCAGTGGTTTTGGAAAACAACTTTATGATTCACCTATGGTGAAAAGTAAAATTCCCTAAGCTAATTGAAACAATTGATTCAAAGGAAGTGTTTTTTAGGGATTGTTATGTAATAGAACTGACAAAGTTGTACTAACATATACTTTTTTCACTAATTTTCTTCGATTTATAACGCTACAGGAAATGCAAACAAATTAATGCCCCAACTGTTTGCTATTAAGGGAAAAGGCTACAGAAAAAAATTGCTGCTGCTTAAGCTGCTGTCAGTCATGTTTCCACACCCTCGTTTTTCTACTGAAAGAAATTGCTTAATATCGGGGCGGAGCGGACGGGTTTTATATTTTTTTCAATAAGTATGAAACCTTCGAAGAGATATGTAACTGAACCTCAAAATTGAAAAGAAATGACAATAGGAGGCAGTCATTCAATTCCAATATTACCTTCAATGGGTTACCTCTAAAATGTCTTCTACGTCATAACGTGTTAGATCATATGTAACACGAACGAGAATCGTCAGACTAACCTTCTAATGAATGAGTACTCATAGATTCATTTCATTTAAAAAGGTAGCCTTGTTACCAGATTTATTTCTTGCTAAAGAACGTAAGGAGATTTTGTCTGCTTATATTGGAGCAAAGTGAGGAGCCGTGGCTTAATGGTTAGTGCAACTGCACAGTAACCAAGAGTTCCGGGTTCGATTCCCCGAGCTGTGGAGGAGAATTTGGAACTTTGCAAAGAAAAAAAAAGTCGTTGGTTGGCGTCAGGAAGGGCATCCGGCCAAGAAATTCCTTACTGCCAAATCAAAGTCCCTCTGAAGGGCACCGTCTGAGCCCCGATTGCTGGGGGAAAATGACGTTAAAACTAAAAAAAAAAATATTGGAGCAAAGTACACGATATATTGAAGCAATGTGTAACGCTTTGATGTTTAACAATATATTATTAGCGATCAAACAATATTAGATATCCATAGTTTTAATATTCGTCAACTTGACTTGGGTAGTTAGAATTTGACTGATTCACTATCTAAATTCGTTAATTTATTAGTTAATTTATTTAGTAACTTACAATACATTACACATTTGATACTCGGCTTAAAAGTATCAAAAAATAATTATCAATCTTGCAGGTCATAGTTTACACCCTAAAGTATTTGTGGTTGGGTATAAACTACGATTCACAAGATTGGCATTTATTTTTTGATAGTTCTAAGAGACGTATTAAATGTGCATTATTGCAGAATGGCAACATACACGCTTTACTTTCCATATAACACTCATATCATTTAAAGGCAGTATAAGAAAGTATAGAGAAAGTAATGGGGCTAATAAAAGTGATCTCTAAATCTAAATCTTCTGCTAGGATGACAAGGTGAATACACAAAGTTCCCATGCTTTCTCTTTTTTCTTGAGATTGACCAGGTAACACCACAGAAATCTTTTCCATTTCGATCCGAGACCCTTCCAAGCGGTACGTCCCTCGG
>RDPX01000332.1:210163-238721 GCA_003991215.1 Morbakka virulenta
TAAGAGTAAGAGTAAGAGTAAGAGTAAGAGTAAGAGTAGGAGTAAGAGTAAGAGTAAGAGTAAGAGTAAGAGTAAGAGTAAGAGTAAGAGTAAGTGTAAGAGTAAGTGTAAGAGTAAGAGTAAGAGTAAGAGTAAGAGTAAGAGTAGAGTAAGTGTAAGAGTAAGAGTAAGAGTAAGAGTAAGTGTAAGAGTAAGAGTAAGAGTAAGAGTAGGAGTAAGAGTAAGAGTAAGAGTAAGTTTTTTATACGTTGTTCAACCTGGTCCTAAGGCAGAGCCCCAAGGTTGGCGATGGTTGTTATATTTTTGAATGAAAAAAGCTTTGATACGAGCCATAATAAATAACTACCAAATCTTGCTAGTTGAAAATACAAAACATGTTCAGATATATGAAAGAACCATTCTGAAACCTAAGATACGGCCAACTCAGCACAAGGCAAAGTTCAAGTCCGATTGTGTCATAAAAATAATAAAATTCTATTCATAACGTGCTTACTTTTATCAATCAATATCTTGGATTAGTCCTGATGTCGCAATCTATTAACATTATCTTTTGCATTTCCGCAACTGTCCTGAGCAGAAGTTCTTCGTTTTCAAAAATGTTTTTTGTGTCTTTCGTCACCTGTTCCATACCACCTCCAAGAGCGCCAATTATCACAGGTTCTACCTTAATATCGTAGTCAGGTCGTTTTTCTCTCATTTCAAACGCCAACTGTCTATACTTAGCCATCTTTTCCAGAAGTTTGTTCACAATGTTCCGTTGCTTAGGGCACGCCATGTCACATATCCAGATCTTTTTCTTCTCTTTGTCCTCTGTGGTCAAATCCAGCCGTCTTGGTGTAGTTGTTTTTCTAAGTTGAATTCAAAATCCCATACTACATTTGCTTTGTGGTTTTCGATAGTCGTTCCTCTCTCCCATTTCTCTTTATACCAAACTGTATCTTGGTCGATAAGGTCATACTCTTTAGCCCAAGCAGTTGTCATGATCAGCAGTGCTCTGTTGTGTCTCGCAAGGTATTTACTATTTGCTAAAATTTTGCATCCAGCAACAAGTTGTTCAACCATTTCTTCTTTCTCTGCACACAATCTACATCGTCGATCGCCCATCGCCCATCAACCCTCGCGCTCCTTCCACGTTCTCGTCTCCACCATTTGCTCTAACATGGTCATGATTGTTGCAGTTTTTCTCCCATGTCGGTTCTGCTTCACCCAAATATGACACTCTTCTTGTTGTTCCTGATAAAATTGACTTTGTTGTTCTTTGATCTTGTAGTCTTGAATCCTTTTTGTTTCCGTACCTTTTTGTAAACTAGTCTTGTCTCTTTGCTATGTAGGTTTCCATTCTCTATCTTCCTCTATCACTCTATCATCA
This sequence comes from Morbakka virulenta, assembly GCA_003991215.1. Lineage (NCBI taxonomy): Eukaryota > Metazoa > Cnidaria > Cubozoa > Carybdeida > Carukiidae > Morbakka > Morbakka virulenta. The sequence continues at coordinate 211,533 of RDPX01000332.1, forward strand.
ATGCTAATTGATCTTCCTTCAAACTGCATTCTGACTCCTACTTCTGCCATTGTCATGACTGATTCCGTTACTGTCGCGATCTCCTTTTTCATCTCTCTTATCCGTGCTGCTTCAATCCATTGGTTACTTGACTTCGCCACATAATATGCAACTCGTAATCATGTTTAATTGTACACAGCGTTCATTGATTTCAACCATACCACGAGTTTCTTTGATGTTGAATTTCTGCTTCATTCGCCGTTATTGTCACAGATTAACTTTGGTACCTTTCTAATTCAAAAGGCATGGACACTGTATTCTTTTTGTATATCTTTCTCTAGCTTTCCTTTCCCTTTGAATTGTTTTTGTTGTTTTGTTTTCTGGGTTGTAGCTTAATGCCTGTTGATCACTGCAGCAGTTGCATAGGGTATCTGTTGTGGTATTTTTTTGTGATAACTGGCTTCCTGTAGCTGTCAGGTATTATGTGAGTGAGTTAATGTTATTATTATTATTGTTTAACTTTTTAATCACTTCATTTGTTGTAGAACTTGATTAACCTTATACCTTGTTCATTAATTAATCAAGATTTTGTTATCAACTAGTCAAGTACTTCATCTTGAAAATTGTTCCTTTTTGAAATTAGCTCGGAGTCCGTTATTTTCTCACTTGTCGGGAACTTTGCAAGGTCTTGTAACAATAAGGAGTTATGACATGGAAGAAAACAGTATAAAAGAGTTCCACAAATGTCAAGACTATCAGTCAGAAGGATGGCTAATGTTCCTGTGCGTGACACGCTGGTTTATAATCCAGGCAGATGCTACTGTTTCGTTTTTCATCACAGTGGTAGCTCTAACCATTGTTTTTGTTTCACAATACTTCAGTAAGTAATTTTTGATGCAATGTTGTTCATGTTTTCCTGTATAGTTGTGATTTATCCCCATACTATGACACTCCGTTACATTTTATTCTCTTGTACAATCCTACGAATTGTGTAAGAGAATATAATGTAATGCTTATTATCTCTATAGCTCGCATTACTATAATCACTATCGTCATCATTATTTTAATCAGCAGCATTGTAATACAAGAAATATCAAAATGCAACAAAGAAATTAGAGATATAAAAATAGCAGAAAAGTTTCCATGGGAACTGAACAAAAAATAATTGCTGGTGGTGAGAATGGAAGTTGTGTTTACTCCAGTACCAAGACGGAGACAATAAGTTGTCACGATATTGATTATGACGTGTAAATGCCAGTGTGGGTGGTGGTTTACCTGTATGGCTTCAGAAGAAGTGGTGTTGGTTAAAACCACCTCACAAGAAAACCTGTAATTTAGGTGGAAAACATGATCAAATATTGTTTTTAAAAGAACTAGATCTTAAAGATCTATTTCTTGTATGTTCGCCTGTGCTTTGCGCACAAATATTTATATATTATTTACGAAAATGTTTGTCTCTGGTTCGAAACTAGTTTGATGCGATTTTAATTTCTACTTGTATTTTTATGCCTTTATTTACATCAGTGTAGCCAGCATGTATGTATTAATTATCGCATAATAATCTCACATGTATATGAATCTTACCTTATTTTATCTTACTATATATTATCTTTTCTTAGGAGTCTTTATACAGGATTTAAAACTTAGTTTATTTACAAAATAGTAAATAAAATACAATGTTGTAACTGCTTTCAGCGTTTGCCTTGTTTAGCCTAACTTAGTAAAATTAGTAAAATAAATGTTTAACTAATTTATAAAAGTCGTTATATTAAGAGTCGAGCTAATTTTAAGGGGGAGATCATTAAAGCATTTAGATCATGGAAAGAAAAGGCTTTGCTTGATAGATTCGAATTTTACTGACGGGAGTATGACAAGGTAATCTGTTTATGCGTCTCCTTTGTGTTAAGTTGTTGTAAAATGCCGATCGAAAAAGTAGTTTTGTGTTTTCAGACATTTTTTGCAACGACGCAGGTTTCACGCTTTAGTATATTTTCAATTCGGTCACATCTAATTAGTTGTTGTATATAGGTCGGTTTGACAGTAGAACTGTAAGTTTGTAGTGTTTTAATTATCATAGTGAATATTCTTCTGCTACATCATTTGTTAAATGCTGACGTGTCAATTTAACTAGCCGCATTCTGTAGCTAACTTTACTGTAAGCAACAGTGAAATTGTTATTTGACGTTAGATTGGTGAGTAGGGTATGGTAACTAACTATATTTATATAATGGTACTTTTGTAAGAAGGCCTCGGGCGAAGTGGCGAGACGTGAATGGCATAGTATGCGACAAGAGGATGCCAATAAACCTGATGACGAAGGCCTATGCATCAGTACTACAATCAGTATTACTATATGGTCTAGAAGTCGTACCTAGGTGCCTAGCCGGAATTTCCATGCACAAACAAAGGATGAATGATGACATAAGTTTTTGAAGGAAGGAAAAGAACAGAGAAAGCAAGAGAAGCAAGGTTAAGATGGCATGGGCATGTAGTGAGGAGAGAAAATGACAATATTTTGAAGGCAGTATGACAGAGACCAGTGAGAGGGAGGAGGAGCAGAGGACGACAAAAGCTTAGATTGAGGGACGTCATAGAACGAGACATAAAAGAAGTGGGAGCGAGAAAAGGAAAGTGAGAAGACCGAGTCAAGTGGAGAAAAAGGTGTCAAGCGCACGAACTAATAGAGGCCGGATGAAGGCCGAAGGAAATAAAGAAGATAATAATACTTTTATACTTACTCTTTAGTTTCATTCCAATTTTTTAAAGCTTTTTTGAAGTTTATATAGATTTCGTTTCCCCCTGAAATATATAAGTTTAGAACGAGTTCGTTTTCACCACAATAGCCACCCATTCGCCATATTTCCGCGTTTAGTACAATTTCAATCTCTTTTATGGCCTCAGCTGCGTACTTTGTGTCGCCAGCGTGAGTAATCAATCAAGAATGAAAAATATGGTCTATCAGGTCTTCGAACAGAGGCCCCAGAATTGACACTGGTGAACCCCACAAAAAATAGGCCCGTTCTCAGAAAAGTTGTGTATCGTTATACATTGCAACAACTTGATATTTATTGAATAAATAGTCTGTAAATCATTGTAATTCGTTCCCATTAATTCCGTTAAAGGATAGTTCAGTGTGCTGTGATGTCAAATGTTTTGATTAAATCGATAAATACTGCTACCACGAGTTTCCTTGCGTTCATTTCACGTCCGTTATAATCACAACAGAGTATCGCTGCTAACTTCGGTGTTCTGTACATTTTAAAACTGTCGTATTTGCTTCTGTCAAGGTTATTAAGTTTGCAGAAAAGAGAGAGAGCGAGTAGACAAGTTGTGTACATCTAGTCTCTCTTGCTGACTGACTTTTACTTCTAAATCGTGTCTATTTATACCATACAGAATGTGACAAACAACATAATTAACTTCTTGCAAAATACATTATCATATAATGGCATACTATAAGAATGTCTCTAGGGACAGTTACATCAGCATGTGCATCTAATAAGAGAGTCACCAGGGATTGTTATAAAAGCATGTGCATGTGACAGAAATCCCACTGGGGGTAATTACAATCAGTTGTTGACAACACGATGAGCTAGGTCACTGTAAAGTTTTCTCACAAACAAGCTAGCAATATGCCACAAAAACACACTGACAGTTGCTGAGGAGATTTTTTCCTAGTGATACACCAGTTTTCGATGGACTGCTTATTCATGGATTTCGAGGGAGTCTGAAAAATAGATATTAGCCGATAGTTTTCTGCTAGCTCAGGATTTTCCTTTTTGTGGATTGGTGTTATCTTTGCAAGTTTCCAAATATTGGGGGCTGTATTAGTCTTTGTGGAAAGGTGGACACTGTAGCAGAGTGGTGACGAATACCATGGACAGTAACCTTTTAGCATATTTGGTAGTAGTTCATCAATCTCAGTTGATTCGTTGAAGTAATTTTGTACATATTTCTACTTCTATTTTTGAAGTATATTTAAACTGAAAACTAGGATTAGTTTGTATCAGTAAAGCCCTACAAAATGTCTAGACGAAATTTGTTTTTCCCCAGAATTTTTTCAGGTTTTTTCTTTAAGTAGATATCGGTGATATTTTGCCTTTGCAAGTTTTACCATGTCAGAACATCTGTTTCATACTGCTTTCATATTGTTTTCCGAAAATAGTTCTTAATGTTTTATTTCAATTTTTCTCTGCAACACTCACATTCACTGTTTTACAGTGATCATAGTTTCTTTAGCCTATAAACTTAACATTAAAAATTGATTGTTGATTTTGCGAACAAATCACCATTTCCCCCACTAAGCGGTGTTGAGAATATTTCCACAGAAGATATGTGCTGCGGTGCATTTGTCAGAATCCAATCAATTAGGGCTGGTGTAGTTTGCGTAATCCGAGTTCCCGAGATCCGAGCACGACTTGTTTAAATCCGTGCAGATTAATTTCTGTTTTAACAGTTTTAATTATAGTTAATGTTGAAGTCGCCTAGTTAAATAGTTTCTTTTGTTTTTTTGTTAACAGCATTTAATAGATTTTTCAATTACATAGATATATAGATCCTAGCAAAATATGGTTCTAACTTTTTATAAAACAAATTCGATCCAAATGCATTCCATATGTTTTAATAGTTCGATGTTGTGTCTTCTTTAAAAAGAAATGTTTTCTTTGATAAATAATACAACTCCTCTACCTTTCCTATTTTCTCTTTCTATGAATGAATAAGTAGTTATCAGTTGGTTATAGAATTTGATTCTCCTGTGAGTTTTTGGCAAAGTGATAATATCTAAGTTTGTACTTGAAACTACTCCTTGCAACATGTCCAAATTACATGACAACCCACTTATACTTTAATGGCGCATTTTTATTCCCCTTGTAAAAGAAAGTTTGTAAGTTCCCACTTGATCATGTGGACATTTAAATGTTTCCACATAGTAATAACAGCAAGTATAGGAAGCTTCTTAAGTAAGATCTCAGTTTAAAGCAGTTTTTTATGTAATAATTCCAGATCGAAGAATACATAAATGTTTCGTTGATTTATTTTTTGCAAATATTATATCCACTATTTGAAATATATTTGTATGTATCACTTGAGCAAAAAGTTAAATTTTCTGGTAAAAAAGCCAAAAATACAAACACAATTAGTATTATCGAAGACATAACCTTCAATGCCGCCATCTTGATGAATGATGCTGAAAACTCGTCCGCTTATCCAATCCACAAGCAAAACAGTAAACACTTGGAACAGAATAAACAAAAGTTTACCCAAGGGTGAAATACTTTTTTAATGAATTCGTAAAACTCCAGAAGCGATTCATTGGTTTATTACAATTTGTGTTAAATTAATTAAAAGTGAAACTCAACAGAAAACGAAATAGTTAAATTTCATATACATATCAAAATACATATTAAAGGACCTAATGTATCTCAATGCTGTTTGCAGTTCATGATGGGTTTAAAAGCTGAAACAAAATCGAGAGAGAGACAGATAGACACAGAGAGAGAAAGTTGAGCCCAGATATTTCGAACACTTAAAGGTTCGAAAAATGGGAATCAAAAACTCGAGATATTTCAATAAAAAGGGTGGATTAACAAAAACACACTAATTATACGTGCTGCACCTTTATTTCGAAAAACGTACAATGTATGGTAAAGAAAATGCAATTATATGGTCATGAAGAAACTGCTAGCTGTACTTTGCTTCTTACGTGATGATGCAAGAATGAATTCGTTGAGCTGCACATTGCCCTTTCGCAATTGTTTTGGTATTTCATCATTTTTAACAAGGGAAAAACTCTCAATCAGATTGACTGTCTCGCATAATGCTTTGTTGCTCGGTTGTTTTTTTCTCAGTTGACACCATTCCATCACTCTCGTCTTCGATCATTTTAACATTCTCATCTGTGACCTAGTGCATCAATTCTTCATCACATTGTACACATTGGATGGACGCTGCTACTTCCTCGTCTCTGGCGATTTATGTGTCGGGAAGTAAAGCCATCTGGAGCTAGTTCGGGATCAATAAGTATCAATTGGTCTTAAACTTGTGGCAATTGTGCAAATGGATCATCGGAGTCCTGAGTTGACTTTGCCTTTAAATCCCCGTTGTTTCAAAGCAATTGGTGATGGTTGTGTCAGGTAGTTTAGACCATGATTGCACAAGCATAATCATGGTATCCAGTGTTGTGATGTTTGGTTTTCTTTGTTGTAATCAAGTGCGTTGATGTACTTGCAGATTACTATGGCACGTATATTGCTCTTAACGATCATAGACGTATAACATCTTGATTCATCAGTTGTGTTACTGAGTTTGTATTTGGCGGTAAAAAGATGAGATCTCTGGCATCACTCTGGCCACATCGGGTTTTGCAGGGAAATTATCGATGATGAATGTTACCTTAAGGTTCTGAGCTAGAAAATTTCAATCCAATTGGTAAAGATCTCGGTCTCCATCTTTGTGGTTAAGCCTTATGCATGGTAAGGGGTTGATGTTCTTGATGCATCTCGGCTTTTTGCTCTTTCCAGTGAAAAGTAACGGTAGTTTTTCATCAGTAGCACTCGCGGCGCATGTGCCAGCAAGTCTTTGCTGTATTTACCACTACTGCATTTTCTCCCATTTATTGCCAGTATTTTGTGTGGCAGTTTTTAAAAAGAGACATCTCTTGCCTTCCCTTTGTCAAGCTATCCATACGTTTTATTTTTGAGACGCTCGAATTCTCCAGACATTTATATTTTCAAAATTTTCGAAACTTTTGTATTTTTTTTCAATTGCCTTTGGCTTAAGAGTTTTGAAAGCGTGAAACATTTAAAAGTAAAACAGATTATTCGTTGTTTCAAGGGAAATTACCAATTAAGCTCGTTCATGAATGTGAAGTAAGCTCTGTTGTGATGTGTTATCATGAGTATCGCAACACAGAACCTCTTGTCGTTTGGTAAGTATTGTAATGCCAATTGGAGTCAGATAACGATGTAGATGAATATGGGGTGACAGTGATAAATAAAGATCGAGTTGTCGGGCTGGTGAAAAGAAAAATCCGTAAAATTTGCAAGAAATGTTTGGTTTTTCCTGAGAATAGATGTTAGCAATTCAGCAACAGCGGCAATAAATGGATGAAAAGGCAGTCAACATTTGAATGGGAATGAAACTTCCTTGCGTAATGAAATTCACTGGTATCAAAGCAATATTCACTGGTATTAAACCAATATTCACTGGCATTAAACCGATTTTCACTGGTATTAAACCGATATCCACTCACTGGTATTAATCCAATATCCACTGGTATTAAACCGATATCCACTCACTGGTATTAATCCAATATCCACTGGTATTAAACCGATATCCACTCACTGGTATTAAATCGATATTCACTGGTATTAAACCGATATTCACTGGTATTAATCCAATATCCACTTGTATTAAACCGATATCCACTCACTGGTATTAAACCAATATTCACTTGTATTAAACCGATATTCACTGGTATTAAAACAATATCCACTTGTATTAAACCGATATCCACTGGTATTAAACCAATGCTAAACAAACTCAAAGAAAGCTTTGTAAATTGTGAAGTTTAAAATTGAAATTTATTAGAATAAACATTAGAATAAACTGTATTAAACTAGCTAGTAATGGATAATTAATTTATTTCTTTTTTTTATATGAAGGTATTGACCCTTCAGTTGGAGGCTTAGCATTAACCTATGCCTTAACACTGACTGGAATGCTGCAGTGGACCGTAAGGCAGAGTTGTGAAGTGGAAAATATGGTACGTCTTGTCATTTTAGTCATTTCAAAACTATTTTTATCGTACCTTCATTTGAAATAGAAATTTTATAATGTCATAACTTTTATGGAGTGATCAGAAATTTTTTTCGAAAGCCTCACATTTAGGAAAAGCTCAAATTATTTGATATTCTTTCACATGCTCTTTTTCATCTTTATATTTATCAGAGGCATTTTTTTTTTTTCATTTTCTTATTTTCTTAAATTTTGCTTATTTTTATGTCTGATCAAAAATCGTACTTTAATAAGTTTTTCTTCAATTTGTTTATTGCAACTGCCACCCTTCTTCCATACCTTATAGAAGAGCTGCTTTAGATTAACCACTTTATGTTAACTGCTTTACATTAACCACTTTATGTTAACCACTTTAAGGTAACCACTTTACGTTAACTGCTTTATATTATTCGCTTTAAGTTATCCGTTTTAAGTTCACCACTTTATGTTAATTGCTTTACCTTAACCACTTTAGGTTAACCACTTTGATTTAACGTTTTATGTTAACTGCTTTACATTAGCCACTTCAAGTTAACCACTCTAAATTAACCACTTTATGTTAACTGCTTTATATTATTCGCTTTAAGTTAACCGTTTTAAGTTCACCACTTTTAGTTAACCACTCTTTGGTCACCACTGTCAGTTGACAACTTTAAGTTAACCAATTTTAGTTAACTACTCAGCATTAGCCGCAGGTACTTTATAGGTACAATCGGCAATGTAAATAACACAGCAATGCTAGATAACCTCTACAATATTGTTATGTTAATAGTAAGAAACAACATAAATTTAATATGTAGATATGTTCAATTTTCTGAATACAATTTATTTGCAGATGACATCAGTTGAAAGAGTAATTGAGTACACGAAACTATCCGTTGAATTGGAGACGAATGCACCTGTAAAGCCTTCAGAAGACTGGCCTCAGTTTGGTGCAATTCAGGCCCGAGATGTTTCATTTAGCTATCACAAGTCATTATCGCCAGTTTTACACAATCTCAACTTTGATATTAAAGGCGGAGAAAAAGTATGTAAATAAATGAAGAGATGGTAAATTAGTTTTATCGTTTAATGATAGGCACGTCACACGTCGCTAAGATGAGATGAAATCAGAACTACCGAGGAATCCCGTTAAGTCGGATTCTAAAGAGGGTTAGAAAATTAGTCCCAGTTAACGAATATCGGACTTCCTTGAAGAAGTACGAAAAAGTCTGACACATCCACATTACGTTGTTTTTGGTTTTGTATTTAGTAGTGTCAAAATATTTTAAAGCAATTCTAAATCTGCTTGTCTCAAAATCGAGTGCATGCTGCTAGTCATGTTGTTTGCTTGAACACCTTATTGAAGCACTTTATTACACCGGAATATTCTGTACACATTAAGTGTTCAACTAATCAATAGAAACATCTTATTGCCCCAGCTGTGTTGTTGCCGTTTTCTTTCTTTTTTATGCTCATTCTTCATTAATTTGTTTTATTTTATTTTGTTATTTGTTTCAATGTTGTTTTAGGACGATGTTTTGGAAAGATTCGGTGAAAATGATGTTTTAAATTTTCGTTTTAACTTAAATTATCAAAGCATATGTTAATATACTGAATTTTTGATTTGCGAGTTGTTTTTCCTTTAGTAATTATATAAATATGCACAATAAATAAATATACATCTGTAGGAATTTTCCTTTGAATAATAGGTTTTCTTTTTTAATAATTAATTTGTATTTCTTAATACTCAAAGGTTGGAATTGTTGGTAGGACTGGAGCTGGGAAATCTTCACTGTTTGCAATGCTGTTTAGAATGGCCTGTGGTCATGGTTCAATTTTGATTGATGAAGTTTCAACCAAAGATTTATTATTGAAAGATTTAAGAAGCAAAATGTCAGTCATTCCACAGGTTAGTTATGATGTATGGCCTATCTTAAGGGTACTAATTTCGAAGGTATTTAATTTTGACAGTCGAAAAATATTACATTTTGTGGCTATTAATTTTCGAGAATCGTATCCTAATTTACTTAATTTACCGGCACGTAATTTTGAAAATTCGTCTAAAATACGTGAGAATATCAAAAATTAGAAGCAATAAGATACAGTCTCATAAATAAGAACTTGTCATGTCATGGAAAGACAACTTTTCTTATGAAATTCGAACTCACATCCACACAGAACTACAGATATTTAGTGAAGCACCCAAACCACAACATTACGAAAGCTTGTTTCTAGTGAGGTAAATTCTACTATTTATCCGATAACGACTTTCACAAATGACCTGTAATGACAGTCTTATAAGATCAAGAATACAATTCAGCATTCTGTGTGAAGATGTAATACGCCATATTTTCCACTCTTTACATTAAGACATGATGCATTCTTGTGGAGTCATTTTGTTATATTTCTCCTATTATAACTGGAATTTTATGTCAGTTTTTGATGAATCTTGGTGGTACAGCCACTTGCTACAGTCTTGGGCATTTAATTACTGACAGTTACATGGCCAGTTAATTTACGTCACCTTCAAGATTAAAATTCCAATTAATCATTTGCAATAATAGTGAAATGAGCACTCCCAACACCGACCCGATTTTGAGACAGTAATTATCTCCCCACGTGAAGGTTAAGTGACCTTTATGTTTATATATATATATATGAAAAGAAGGAAGACACAGAAATATGAGAAACTTTGTTGGCTATAAAGACCAGGCAAAAGTAAAATTGTTGATCTCTACCCCTCATCAATTTAGCACTTTCAAGTTTATCATGCAAGTTATCTTTTAATTATTTTTGAATGAAAATGATATTTAAATTAAACCAACAGAATTTGGTAAAAAATGCATCATTGCATTATTTTCTTTTTTTTTAAACCGGTTTTAAATTGAAATATCACATTTTGTCATAGGATCCGGTGCTTTTTTGTGGCACTCTCCGCAAGAATCTTGACCCATTTGAAGAATTTACAGATCAAGATATTTGGAATTCATTGGAAGAGGTAATTTTTACATAGAGTTTGTAATGTCTTTGTTTTGAATGATGTGTAATACCCCCGAATGGAGAAGGAGGTAATTTCTTTTTCTTAAAATGGTCATTCACTATTCAATTTAGAAACTATAATAACTTTTTCAGAGATATTATTATTATTTATTTACTTACATATCTATTTTTTAATTAATTTATTTATTTATTTATCTTTATACGGGATAAACTCACTTCAACAAAAGTTATGCCCATATCAACGCGAGTGCTGTTAAGAATCATAAAATTGATTAAAATATATAAGATAAAAGCCATCGAATAACATTTGAGTCTTGAGATTTTGATGAAACGTCCAAAACTCGAATATGAAAGTCAAACGAATTGAGATAAAGCCAATTGGCAATAGACTATGAAGAGTCGCACTAAAAATGAAAGTATTCAAATAAACGCTTAGTGTAGTGGTGCAAAACATTAAAATCGCTATTAAAATAATATTCATTTTGGTCAAGAGCTATTTTGCAGGGCCTCGACTAAACCAGACGCACCAGAATAAGAAAGCTGAAAGCAAGTGTATTTTTATTCAATACTGAAAAGAGACAATCAAGAAACTCCACCAATTTTTTGTATTTGGCTGAGGAAAGCCTGTTACTTTTGGTGATTGGCTGTTTAAATCAATTATAATGTTGAAACAAATTCTTTTTGTTTGCAAAGAGAAGGTGATGATAATTGGATATAAATTGCCTCTAATGTTCCTACATGAAAAATAAACCTAATTTGGCCAATTATTTTGAACTGATTTATTTCAAAATTTTCACTGCATTTGCTGTATAGAAGCTAATGCTAGTCTATAGCAGAATCAGAATTCACAATTTTGGTTGTACCCTTGCATTGACCTTTTGCTTGAACTCGACAGCCAAGGGATTTTTCACTGAGCTCTGGACAAGTGCTGTTTTATTCAAACTACCAGCCTTTAGGATGTACGGCCTACATACCTGGCATCACACCGGCACTTAAACTGATACACAACAATAGTTTTATTTTGGGCAGGCAAGACATCCTTTGTAAACGAAAAAAGAATTTTTTCGCGAGGTAAAAATAACTTAAAATAGCACGATAACATTCAGAAAGTTATCTGGTAATTTGATTTTCAAATTTAGTAGAAACCACTTCTATCCAGGGTAGTTTGAGGAATAAAGAGCACTTTTGAAGGTACTGTTTAAAAAGGTTTTCGTAACTAGATAATTTGTACTGAATTACTTTCCCTAAAACATCATCAGGATAATCATTACACAACAAATTGTGCTTAATTTTACCTATTTTTTCTGATAATTTCTCAGAAAAGTAAATAAGGACAGGAAGATGGACAAGAATTTTTATTAGACAAATTTTTAAGTGCGTTGAATTGAAAGAGTCCCACCATACGTGTTGTTCATTGAAGGTCAGTTTTCGAAACACACTGGTTTTAAAAGAAGTCGGAGTTTTTTTCTACTAAAACATCTAAAAATGATAAGCAACTATTGGGTTCTAAAAACGAAAGGTATGAACTCCATAAACCACAGCTTGGCAACGAAAAGTAAACGTGACGAAAAAAAGGGTTTTAAAAATATATTGTAAAAATAATTAGTTAAAAATTGTAAATTTCTTTTATTTCTGTTTTATATTTACTAAAGTTTTCAAATATTATTTTAGCAGCTGATATTGGACACCACGGTTTTCTGTAGGTTATGCATTTCTGCAAGATGATATTTGATAAAAAACTATTGAGATTTTTGAATTATTGAATTCTTGAAGTATTGCTTTCTTTATATTTTAGATTTTTTTTCAGCTTTTTTTCCTTACCCCAAATACAAAGGTAGTAACTTTTCTCGCCATATTTGACATTTCAGGTGCAATTAGTAGACGTCATCAGGGAGCTTCCTCAAAAACTAATGACAGAACTGGCGGAAGCAGGAGCAAACTTTAGTGTGGGACAGAGACAGTTGATCTGCTTAGCACGTGCTATTTTAAGAAAAAATAAAATTTTGCTGGTTGATGAGGCCACTGCAAATGTTGATAATGAGTAAGTATGTGTCTCTTTTTATATTTATGATAAATAAAAATAAAAGGTTTTGGCTGGCTACTAAAGGTGTTTATACCTATAACAATATGCCTCGTTCTCTCATCACTCAACCGTTTTTTTAACTTGCTTTCTACCTTCTCACCTTTATATTTTTACGTGTTTTTTTTAATTGTTCATTCATTTTAATGCATCAATTCATGTAATAACATTGTTTATCTGTTTATTTGTTTTTCTTTATAAATTAATGAATTTCTTCACTTCCCTTAGTACTAGAATATTGGAAAGGAAATGTTTGTATTTCCCATAAAAATTTATAAACCGTTTTGTTGTTCCTGACTTTACTCCCATTTTCTTTTTCCAGGCTCTTCGTAATTCTTTCTGGCCTTGCCTTTTCTTCTTTGTTTTGATCTTTTCATCCTTTTCGCCCCATCTATACACTACTAAAGAGACACCAATAAAATGGCATTGAAAAAATATCAGACAATTGAAAAGAAGACGATTTTTTAAATGTTAGGATTAGACCTCGTCGAATTTCTTGCAATAGATATCATATTAAAAATAAACATAGACTTAGATGTACAACACTTTTGGAAAAAGTAAGGCCTCAGCTATCCCCCTTTCTTTTGTTTGCTTCTGTGAAGTATGTCGCTAAAAGCCAATGAAATTATTATTTACGTAATGCATATTTTGTTGCATTTTTAATAAAATTAACAGATTGTTGGTGGGGTTTTTTTGTTTATGATAGCACCGATCAGTTAATTCAAGAGACAATCCGAGAAAAATTTAAACATTGTACAGTTCTGACGATAGCACATCGTTTGAATACCATCATGGACTCAGATAGAGTAATGGTAAGTGCAATAACAGTTTTATCATATTATTCTTCAGATACCATCATTTAATACTGCCCAGCGTGGCTTTATTGTAACAGGAGTTAAGCTGAGCCCATGGTTGGTGGTATATTCAAATATCAAAGGACAGTTTATGGATGTGAATCCTTTCAACGTTTAGTATGCGAAATTGATATTCAATTCATTAGAGTTTTATCACGTGTTTAGATATACTTTGATAGAAGTATTGGGTAGCCTCGTTTGAATGCAGGATGCCATGTGTTTTTTACCAAGGTAGTAAATGGTCATATATTATAACCAGATATTACAAAGTCGGTGTTTGCACCAATCAAATCGTATGTGACTCTGTCAGAAGAGTTGATAGTGTCTATCATCAACAAGGCCACATCAAATAAAAGATGATGCCGATTTCCACTTTCCATGTGAAACAAATTCGTTTAATCTCCATGACCTCAGTTGCTGAAAACAAGAGGACCTTAAAGGCTCTGATCTCCTGTGACAAGGTATCTTGCAAATGTAGTTCAGTTAGGAGAAAGCAAACATGCATTGATTCATAGAAAGAAGAAAGTACTAATTAATCAAAGCAGAATCTTAGCGTCAGAAAAAGCTGTTTGACGTTTATTGGTATCTGAATCTATTGGGTTTTCAAGTCTCCCTGAGTTCATCGGATTCAATGTTCCCTTTCTAAAGATGTAGCGTATATCGAGGAATAGGTACCGCTGTGCTACAATTAAAAGGGGAAAGCTACCCTATTTTTGAGGCAGAAAAAGCTAATTTGGTTTGCTATCACCAACGGCAAGAGTTTCTGACGACCTGTTGATGGAGATGGGTGTAAACCCTTTTTCTTACCGGCGAAGTGATAGCAGAATGAAAGGCTTGAATTCTACTCAAATGTTGAGCTTTGATGGCCACAAATTCTTATCAAAAGATCAGCCAATGTTTTGAAAAGAATATTTACTGAGCTACCCTGGTGAAATTTGGTGCAGATAATTATCACAGAGAAACGCATTATGCGAGGGAAGTTTCAGGCTTATAGCCACCGATAGAGGTGGATATAGGAAACGCAACTGAACAGCTTGCCTGCTTTGTCTTTTCTACCCAACTAGGTATGGGAGGTTGATTAAGACAAAGTAGTCACAACGGTCACTTTTGAGGAAGTTAAAGAAGACCCAGGGGTTGTTGGCTGACTCTGATGTTGAGATCAATGGCAGAAACGTACTCATGGTTTTCTTATAAAATAACTAGCTGGATTTTCCTGTGCATAACACTGTTATTCAAGTTAAGAGTATAGTTGTAAAGGGTGTGAGTAGAAAAAATTATTTTTTACTTGTCTCTTTTGTCACTCAGGGAACAAAAATTTTCAGTGACCAATTAAATAACTGCAGTACTCGATTCTCTTACAAGTTGAAGCAGATCAAGTAATCCGCATAATTGTGTACCTACATGACCGGGGATTGAAAAAGTCGATTGATAAATGCTTAAATTAGTTTTCTTTGTAGAATACTAAAATAATGTATGTACTTTATTTCTTATGCCTGAATAATTACTTACAACAGGTTTTATCACTCACAGAGTGAGAACTTCAAATACAGTTTAGTGTTTGTTAAAGATCTCCTTAAAGGAAATACACAAACACTAAAATATGACCCAGGAAAACTTATCTTGTAAACTGCACTAGTAACTAGTACGTTTGATCAATAAATGTTATAATAACGTAACAATGTGTCAAATTTTGATTTGTAGGTTCTTGATCATGGGAGTATAGTAGAGTTTGACACACCATTTATTCTTCTTAAAGATCAGAGCGGCTTTTTCAGCCAATTGGTAAGTCAAACTGGGAAAGCAACCGCAGAAAAGCTTATTCGGATAGCACAGGAGACGTATGATTTAAAGAATGATGGAGTAATGCCACATTTTGGAAGAAGTGTCTCGGATACAGGACATTCTACTAACGCTATCTGTGAATCTTGAAGTTCAAATAGCTAGGTTTTAACATTTTTATTTTGGTTTCAAGCACGATTAGGGTACATATTTACAATTTATACAATACAATTGATTTACTTGTCGGGTGATACCAGTTGACCAAATATGACTACTGACCAAAATCCTCGGCCACTAATTCGCGACTCCCAAATCCATAGTCAGTTATTGATATTACGTCTTGTTATATATTAGAATAAAGAGTCATCCTTAGAAAGAATTAGAAATCAATATTTACGTGACTTCTTTCTGTCACAGTTTGACGGAAAACCATTTTTTTTAACGTTTTTACACTTAGGTCAACACTTAGTACGACCCTATTATACCAAACATGTTCAATGCCTATCCTTTCCTTTAGTAATTGGTGGCTGTTCATTCGTAGAAAACAACTTACATGACATTCCTCCCCCCTCTCTCTCTGCACACACACATACATGTACATATGTATACATACATATACACATACATATACATATACACATACAGATACATACAGACATACATATACACACAAATACATATACATATACATACTTATACACATACATACATATACACATACATATACACATACACATACATATACACATACAGATACATACACATACATAAACATACATATACACACAAATACATATACACATACATATATATACACATAGATACATATACACATACATATACACATACACACATACATATACATATACACATACAGATACATACACATACATATACACACAAATACATATACATATACACATACATATATATATACACATACATACATATACACATACATATACATATACACATACAAATTCACATACACATACTTCCTTGTATGAAGAAAGCTACTCTATAGCTCATTATTGGGTAATCCATGGCTGTATCGAATTCAGAATTTTCCCTAATCTGCCTAAAAGTTATTAAAAATTTGGATGCGTATTAATATGTGTGCCATCTTTCTTGTCTATAATAATACTACCGATCTGTAGTGGCGTTTTTCCGTTGCTTTGAGAGATCTTTCTTGGAGTTCAAAGTGGCTTTGATAGTTTTCTGTTAAGATCCCCGACTTTGCAGTGGCCTCTGATTTTCTCCAATTCATTTAGATTTTTGCGTAAATGGTTAAAGAATTAAGTAATCCTTTTAGGCCTACCACTGCTGAAAAAACCTATGATTGCAGTATCTGGTGATTTTGACCTTGTCTGGTTGTTTATACCACCAATCGGAGAAGCGTTAGCCATCTCTATACTTATTCATTGCGTGTTTGTAGATGGTTGCAGATGCCTTCTCACTAGTTTTAATACGGTATTGATACCCAGTGTTCTCGTCTTCAGTTGGTCTTATTACCCAGTACAACAAAATTCTACACTTTTCCATGTACGACTGGTTGGCATCATCACTAGTTCCTTCAGTAATTTATACAATTTATTTGATTGTAATATACAAGCATCTTGTTATATTCACATTG
Source organism: Morbakka virulenta (assembly GCA_003991215.1). Lineage (NCBI taxonomy): Eukaryota > Metazoa > Cnidaria > Cubozoa > Carybdeida > Carukiidae > Morbakka > Morbakka virulenta. Next base: position 228,616 of record RDPX01000332.1, read on the forward strand.
ATGTACAAGATTTTGTAAAAGCATGTGATTGATTTCCATTTACTGTTGAGAATGCATTTACTTATTAGAATTATTACAAGATATTTGTGAGTTTGAGGGTGCATGAGGCATCTGCTGTGAAACCTTAAGATTTTTAAATATACATGATTATGTTTTGCTAAACATTGATGGTTTCTTTTTGCTTCCTCGTGATGGTCAAAATAGCCTCATATTTGTTCAGTCAAGAAGTGTACCATATTTGGCACACTTCCTTGGCGTTGATAAAATCGTTGTCCTTATTTATGTTATTTTATTATTATTCTGATGATGATTATAATGATCTTCTTACTTCTAGCTATCTGGAAGTTTTTTTGTTTGAGTTGTTTAGTTGTACCAGACCACTTTGTTTGTGGGCACTCGGTTGCAATAATTCCCATTATTTGTAATTCACCACAATCAGAATTTGCTGAAGAAACCGCATCTCACTTGTACACCAAAGCGTTAACTGGCGATGATGAATAGTTTTAGAAGGATATACAGTTGACTCGGTGGATGTGGATTCAGCACCGATTGAAGAAAATAGTTTCTCTCAGCGAATGTTTCACCACAGTCATTACAAACAATACTGGTCTGGGAACTTAGCTGGTAGCGCTATTAATGGTTTGTTTTATGTTGTATCATCCTGAATCGCAGATTATTTAGGCATAACAGTGCACACTTAATGGTGTGTGATTGTTATGGCAACTGTAATAGCATTTGTCGAGAGGCAACGACTGGAGTGCAAAGAATGAATGTAAAGGATTTAGATGCCATTTGCGAATTGTAGATAAGTGACGAATTGGAATTTGATATAAAAGAGTCACTGACGTCTGCTCTTTGTGAGGTAAGCTTCCTGATTATCTACCCAAATTTAATCAAGACTTTGATTTAAATGGAAATATGATCCCCTGGAAGAGCAGCAAACAAACCCCAAACGTTTGACAATTTTTGTTCGTCAAAATTATTTGAATCGTACATTGTAACTTTTATTTGCGTTGTATTATGCGGAAGGGATTTTTGTGAATAAATAAATTAATATAAACGTATTGTAATACGAGTATAAACAGAGTGTTTTGAAGAATGATCACGAACATGAAAGCCCGCAAAGTAATACCTTTACCAGAGACTGTTCTCGACATGACACGGAAGTCCGATTCATCGGTTTAGAAAGACAGTTTAGCGCCGTAACCGACTTTGTTTGAACAGAGACACTAAATAGAGTAACAGAAATCGTTGAGGGGCTAAGTATTAATAAACTTCTGAATCTTACCTCCTACATCTCTTCTTCAACAAACCGCTAATAAAAAAATGCATTCGAAACCAGAAAATGATTGTAAGTTTTATTCAAATTTTTAATGCGTGATTTTTAGCACCAGCTTACCGTAACAAGTTAAAAGTTGACAATTATTTTACTGCTACAGTACCTTACGCCTGGGAAAGTTTCAATTAATTTGTCGATGGTGGGTAAAAGATTGTTCTTAAGTTGTGTACTTTGATACAGAATGGCTCTACTGTAACAATTGATTTTGTGTGTTTACTGCGTAACTCTAGAGATCACAGAACTGTTCACAACAACTCTATACAGTGGTGATAGCAAGCCTCCTTGGTTCAGTGGTAAAAATCCTCTTTGTTATGCTGCAGACACGTGTTCCAGTCTCCTACTTGCATTATTTTCTTTCTTTTTTCCCCTTTTCTTTGCTATTAAAGCCAATGGTGACACTAAGTTGCTAGTGATACAAAACTTTATAGAGTTCTGAAACTTTATAAAGCTTTAGAACTCTTGAAAGTAACAAAGAAAAAGATGGCTCACACAATTGGAAAATAATGACAGTGGAAAGGTAAAAGTGAGCAGTAGAATATACATCAAAATGGGGCTTCTACAAGAAGACAGTTACTCATCGTTGGGGTTTTGTCTGACAGAGGTACCAATCGCAATGTTATTAGAGGAGACAGATAGATATCAGATGGGACGACCAGCAGAAAGAACCATGAGGAGGATTCAGACTCGTTGATGACAAAAGGTATACCAGAAACGTCATAAAAAGCTGGAAGTAGGAAATGAGACTATCTTGAAGGCTAGTTTGGATACAGGAGCATATTATGGAGTAAAGGAATGTGCAGAATTGATCTTCAGAGACTTCCAGACGGTGAAAGGAGAAGGATTCACAGTTCTGGAAGAAAGGATGAAAACACTTTATCCAGACAAAAAGGAAGCCTGCAAGTTCTTAGGATGTGAACAAGGTGATAAAAGATGTAAACATGTTTCGGAAAAGAGTGAAGGAAGATGAATGAACAACTGGTCAAACGAACCTTGAATGATTAACATCTCATGCAACCCATTAATGCAAGAGTGGTTTTAATGGCAGGTTATATAATGAATGCCTCTGGACGTGGAGAAGAAGATGCAGAATGTGTTGATAAAATAGTGGAAGATGAGCTAGTATGTCTTCTTCCAAAAAGTTTGGTTCTTTGTTTCGTGCCAGAGATTACCTTACGTTTAAGGCCATTTTGTACCTTGCATAAGTCTATCATCCGGCCCTGCTTGGAGTACTGTTGCCATATCTGGACAGGTGATCAGTTATCTCTTCTTGATGTTCTTGATCGAGTTCAGAGACATGTTTGTAACTTGAAAGGTCCAAACCTTGCTGCAACTCTCCAACGCGTGCTTCATCAATCAAATATGACTTATTTTAATTTATTCTACTAAATTTGTCAGTGTGAGTGTTTTAATGAGTTTTCTCGCTGGTTCAAGTACAGTTTGTTGCATTTCGTGCAACTGTCTTCTCTCAGTCTTAATCTTGATCAAATTGCTACCCCTCGTAATAAATCTCTCTATGATTGCAGTTTTTGGGTAGATTTTGATACTCTGAATTACAAGTGCATTCCTCTATTATTGATATTAATGTTTTAAAGTGAAAGGTCAACTCTTCACTCCCTTATCTAAACTTTTAATATTTATTTCACATTTTCTGTCCAGAGTTCCATATTCTTAGTGGCTTTATACCTTGTATTTTTCTTCAGCATTAAAAAATGTATGTGTACCTCTAATTCTCAGCATTTATTCCTTTTGCAAAAATTTATAAATAAACATGTTTAAATGATTCAGAGATTGGATATGATGATGACGTTAAGATACATTTTGAAAGGATACACAAGAACGAAAAATTCGTATTCTATTCAATATCCTCAGAGAATTTGTTCTGAATGTCAACAATTCGAAAACAGGAACTATGATATGGAATTGGAATGAGAATGTTGATGGCTCATCCCCTAACTCGATTCGCAAAATTGATGAAACTCCCCTAAATTATATAGCATTCCTGCGCTGTTTGTGAGTATGGAGTGGTTATAATAATATCAATATTGGCGAAACAAAACTGAGCCACCGAATCAATAATGCGAAATGTGCCTTTGCTTAAAACAGTAAAATGTTAACAAATTAACATTTCCAATTAAGAAAAAGAGTATCAGTCCTCAATAGTGTAACACGATCACTGCTGACATACGACTCCCAATACATGGAGACCAACCGCTGTAGAACTTGTCAAGCTTTCAAGAATCTAAAAGATTTCTTTGCAATGGTTACAGAGTTCACCCATCTAATCCTTCTTCTTCTTCTTCTTCTTCTTCTTCTTCTTTCGGCGTTTCCCTTTTCAGGGGTCGCCACAGCGAATTGACTTTCTCCACTTACGTCGTTCATGTGTATCTTGCCCGGTCAACCCAAGTTCCCTCATGTCATCTCCCACACAGTCTCTCCATCTTGTCCTTGGCCTTCCCTGCTTTCTCCTGCCAGGTAACTCCATGGCCAACACCCGTTTAAAATGTGATCTCGTTCCCTCCTTGTCCACACTACCTTGGCCGTGTCTCTCTCAACTTCCTGGGATGTCACATACCCCGATGGTACCTCTAATCCTCTTATTTCTGATCATGTCCTTTCTTGTGACGCCAAGAGACCACCTCAGCATACTCATTTCTGCTGTTTGCATCTTTTTTTCAAGACTCTTGGTTAGAGAATCTGTCTCCTGTCCGTACAGCATGGCAGGCCTTACCACTGTTTTGTATAACTTGCCTTTGTCTTTGACCGGTACTCTCTTGTCATACAAAATTCCAGTCGTGCCCCGCAAGTTGGTCCACCCTGACTGGATTATTTTCTTTAATTCTTTTGTACAATCACTACTTTGCTCAATGATGGACCCGAGGTACTCAAAATTCTCTACCTCTGCAAGTCATCATGACCGATTTGATCATTGGTAAGTCTCTTTTCTTGTTTATGCAGAGGTACTCCGTCTTTGATCAGCTCAATTTCAGTCCAAGTTTCTCAAGTGCATTCCACCATCCTTCTAGCTCTTCTTCGGCCTGACATTTCCCTGTATTTATGAGCACAATATCACCTGCAAACATCATATTCCATGGCACCTCCTTCCTTATCATCTTACCATCATCTGTCAACATATCCATCACTACAGCAAAGAGTAGTGGACTCAGGGTTGACTCATGATGCAATCCTACCTTTACACTAAATGCTTCTGTCCTTCCTGCAGCACATCTGACATGCGTCCTGCACTCCCTGTACATTTCTTGAACACAGCGCACATACTTTTCCAGGGCCATTTCCTTCTCATGCAATACCAGATTTCCTCTCTCGGTACCTTGTCATATGCCTTTTCGAGGTCGATGAATACACAATAAAGGTCTTGCTGGCCTTCTTGATACTTCTCTGCTGTCATTTGGAGCGCAAAGATGGCATCCGTTGTGCTTTTCTTGGCCACAAAGCCAGACTGCTCGGGGCTAATTTCGATATCTTCTCGGACTCTCTGATCTATCACTCTCTCCCTAATCTTCATAGTATGAATTAACAGCTTTTTTCCTCTGTAGTTCGAGTAGCTCTGCACATCTCGTTTGTTCTTGTATATTGGGAATAGTGTGCTTTTGTTGCACTCTTCCGCCATCTGCTCTGTTTCAAGGATATCATTAAATAGGCCTGTTAGGAACTCAATTCCGCAATTTCCAAGGTTTTTCCAGGCTTCTGCTGGTATTTCACCTGGACCAACTGCTTTACCGTTCTTTATTTTGTGCCCTTTTTTCCCTCTCGTATGATTGGTCTGACCTCTCTGCCTTGCACCGTACCACTGTTTTCTCGGCCTTCCCTGGGGTTCTCAACATTCATTAAGTGTTCAAAATACCCCTTCCATCTCTCCAGGTTTTCCGGTTCTGACTTAAATACAACTCCATCTTCATCTTTCATCGTCTTAACGTGCTGTATGTCTTGTGTGTCCTTGTTTTTTGATTAGCCAGTCTGTGGACAGATTTCATTACCTCGCACGTCGCTATGTTGTTTTACATTCCCTCAAATGCCTCTGCTTTTGCTTTTGCCACTACTCGCTTGACCTCTTTCTTTGCCACCCTATACTCTGCTCTAGCTTGTTATCCTTTATCTGCATACCACTTTTTGAAGGTTTTCTTCTTTTTCCTTATACTTTCCTGCACCTCCTCATTCCACCACCAAGTGTCTTTTTCCTTCTTTAGACAACCAGTGGTCTTACCAAGCACTTTGCTAGCCACTATACGAATTCCATCTGCCATCCCCTTCCAGTTTACTGGCAGGACCTCCCCAAGTCTTTTTCTGACCTCATTCTTATACCTTTCTCCCACCTCTGCTTCTTTAAGCCTCCACCATTTGATTCGTGGCTCCGCCTTCTTAGTCCGTTGTAATGGTGTTCGCAATGTGACCTCGCATATCACCGGTCGATGCTGGGATGCAGCACATTCACTTGTCATTACCTTGCAGTCTGTGACGTCCTTCAGCAGTCTTCTTCTGCAAAGTACATAGTCGTTTAGGGTACTATGTAAACCGCTATTGTAAGTCACTTTCTGTTCCACTGACTTCATGAAGAATGTGTTTATGATAGCTTGGTCGAAGTTTTCTGCAAAGCACACTACTCTTTCTCCTTGCTCATTTCTTGTCCCTGATCCACGCTTGCCCATGTTCCTTTTATTTCCCACGTTACCCTCTACAACATGCCCGTTGAAATCCGCTCCTATTTTCACTCGTTCATCACCAGGGGTCTTGCTCACATAATCGTTCATGTCTTCCCAAAATCTTTCCTTTTCCTCTTCATTACATCCAGTCTGTAAAGTGTTTCTGAATACAACAACGGCTTCTTTGTCAAGGTTTCAAAGCTTTTCAGTGAGTCGACAAAGAGCAAGGATGTGCGAGGAAACCTTCACGAAAACCGTTTAGGTTAGTTCAAAGAACTTTGTCGATTACTGGGTGAAATCTATTTAGAAGGCACTGATTATAAACTTTTGCTGTCATCTGATACAGCATGATGGCCCTGTAATTGTCAAGTAGCTGGAGGTCTTCTTTTTTTGATACTGGTACCAAACCCGAGAACCTCCATTCATTGGGTCTGTTGCTAAAGAATATTTTGGTGGGAAACTTTCTTATTTTCTAACTTGCGGTAGTCTCCAGAATTTGGATGGGAGACTATCTGGATCTGGTGCTTTACTATTCTTTAATACTTTAATAGCAGCATAAATTTTTGCGTGTGAGTGATCCATTCGAAAACAGGAATCATAAAATCCTACTTTTACTTTGTTTGGAGATATTTTAGTCTGCACTTAGTCTTAAGAAGGTTTCCAAAATGGTTTTCCAAGAGTTTTAAACGATTGTCAGCTTCTTTGCATATAACGTTATTTGACTTTTTGCCTGACAATGATTTAACGAGATCCCAGGCATTTTAAATAGCTGTTTGAGGAACGGGGAACTCGAAATTCTCTAAGATTTTGTTGATGCGTTGATCAAATGTGTTCCTCAACCTGGTTTGAGGTATTGATGTAGAATTTTCATAATGTCGTGACTCGTAAGCTTTTTCTGAGCTACTTTTCGGGAGATACTTTGCCCATCGTCAGACTGTATTGAGCTCTTTGTGGATTTTAAGCACTCAAGGTAGTCATAACTACTTAATGGAGTCATAACTACCTGTGAAAGATCTTTTGTTGCACTATTTCTATTTGGTTTCGGTGGAAGCAGTTCAGTGCCTACTTCATTAGCAATTTTCGAAAATAACGTGTGGTTTTGTTCTTCAACAGGGAGATCATCAAACCTTGCTACAGATTCTGTTCGTTATGTCTGCTGTTAGTTCCGGATTATTAGCTAATATTTGGCAGTATAATTTCTTAGGTTTAGATATCTTTGGGCGGCGCAAACTGAGGTTGGTAAATGGGTTGACTATTCTGTGATAATTTTCAACAAGCTTTGAAGCCAAAAAATCTTGAGAAATTTGAATGCTTTTACGCCATCGCTTTTTGATGAAGAACAAGGTCAATCTGTGTCCGACTTCCATTTGGTGATCTAAATGTCCATAGCTTCTTTCTTGGCTTTCAAAAAGATAGTTTACCAATTATGAAACTGTGCTGTTCTTTGAAGCCAGTCAATAGAAGTCAGCTGCAATTAGAAGCCCTATGAAAAGAGCATTTCGTGCCGACTTGTGGATTCATATCCCCAAGAATGACCAACTTGTACTTACGTGGAATATCATTTATGATAGCATTTATAAATACCAAGAAATAGACCTCTACACTAAAAATGTGGAACACGTGTGAGGACCGACCTTGCAAATGAAATGATGAAATATACTTTGAAACAAAAAAATTGTGCCATCCCTCTTCCCCTAATGTTAATGCACGTCGTGTCTAAAAAAATTGCATTAATACTAGGCCGGGCTTTGAACCTTCATCCTGGATTACTAAATATGATTATACAAATCACAACAGCATGGCGGGTTATTTGTTTTTTGTTTTATTCTCCTGTCAAAATTGTTTTTATTTTTGTTCATTTCATGTGATTATTTTCTCAGTTAACCATTTACCTTTTTTCAATACCTTCAACCAATTTTCTTTTTCAAAATACTTTTTATTGTCTTTTACTTTTTCACCAATACCTTTTTGTTACATTTTGGGTCAAAGTTATTTAATATGTTTCTCCATATCTGTTACTGCTTTCATATGGACACAGATTAAAGGTTCTGGCTTTGCTTTTTTCACCACATACCTTACATACTATACATATGTATTATTACTATTCACTATACAAAACTCCTGCTCTAGTAAGTGTTCTCGTCGCTCGCTCGTCGAACATTTAAAATTTTTAGAACAGGATATATAGACGACTGTCAGTTTCAAGCCACGAGCAATCATCAGACGTAAACACTCATTCTAAAAGTTTATATTTATGCACTGAAGAAATTTGATAAAACACCCCCGGGAAACTGTATATATTTAATAAAAGAGAAATATAAAAGATAAAGATTGGATACTTAATCCGTTAGGACAGTTAGCAACTTATATGGTTTAATTTTCCGCTTGGTATGAATGTATATGTTGCGAGACGATTCTTGGCTATTGTTGATAGATGTTTCCCCCCAAAGAACACTGGTTTGGGAAAATCTTCAACAGACGTACCTTCAAAGAGAGTTACAGTTGCCTTTCTAACATGTCAGAGAGTAGTAACCATCTGCAACAAGAAAATTCTAAGCAATGAAGCCGAAATTACAACTAACGTCCATGTAACTGTCAGAAGAAACACAAATGTCCACACAGGGGGAAGTGCCATAATAGCAGTATTTTTTACCAATGTCATGTGAAAAATCCGAAAAGGATTAAGGAAGACACTAGATTGGGGTATCAGGAAGAAAATTTAAAGAACGATGGACCAGACATACATATTCTTTCATAAATGATAAAGCTCCACAATCAAAAAAACTTTGGAAACACTTGTGAAAACTGAAAAACTCTGGCTTTGAAGTTAGACCCTCTCCGTCGACCAAAATATTAGCCTCTTCCGCACAGCGACTATGTGATTTTTGCCGTTAATCCCAAAAAAATTTATCTGCCAGAGGTACACATCACCTTGCTGCATCCCAAGAGAAGACCAGAGCCCCATTTTGGCTTTCCCAGTTCGAGATCAGATAACCCTGGTCGGATAACCCTACATGACAAAGTACCTCAATAGTTTTTTGACACCCACTGTTTAGGTCCGACAAGAAATAAAGCCTTCGTCCGACAATATAGCCTGATGAGCCAGGCTGGGACCGTTGCCACTTTGGTTATCAGACGAAGTTGTCACATCCACCAATTTCAACAGAAGGTGGTAGAAATTGGTGGATATGACAACCTCTTCTGTTGAAATTGGTCGCAGTAATGCTGAGAGTGCAGTTGAATGGCTAACCATCTCTATCAATGGAGATTTTACAATAAAAAACTACTACAAACCACCTAATTCTCCGTTTGAACCACCACCCCATTATGATCACCCCACAATATACTCCGGTGATTTCAACTGTCATCATACAACTTGGGGCTATTCTAGAAATAATCCGGATGGGAATGCTCTTTATGATTGGTCCAGCACATTCAATATTAAGTTGCTTTTCGATCATAATCAACCAAGACGTTTCGTTCTGGTGCATGGGACAACTACACGAATCCAGATATTACTTTCTTCACACATGATGTCAACAGCTCTCTGTCTCATCCTATACACACTGTTTTGGGTAACTTTCCAAAATCTCAGCATCGACCTACCATCATCTATCACCCAGCTTTGATCGAATACACGCTGACATCGTCACTACCTAGATGGAATTTCAACAAAGCCGACTGGGATCGATTTAAGAATGCAACTAGAAATATGTGTGACGAGCTTCCATCTTTAGAATCTGATTTAAATTTGTGTTACACAGCATTCCAGAAGAAACTCTTGAAAATAGCTAAAGATACAATTCCAAGAGGTTTTCGAAAGAATTACATTCCTAAATGGGATACCAAATGCAATGAACTTGCTTTTCAGCATGGAAAAGCTCAGTCTCTTGAGGAAAAGTTGTCTTCAGCTAACCGTCTTATCAATCATCTTAATTCTAAACGGAAAGAACAATGGACTACCACTGTTGAGGGCATCAATATGAAACGATCCAGTCGAAAAGCATGGTCAACTACTAACAAACTTACTGGCCGAAAAAACGTCACCCCACATCCGAGTTTGATTAGTCCAAATGCAATTGCTTCATGTCTTCTAAGCAATGAGAAGT
>RDPX01000332.1:250145-263904 GCA_003991215.1 Morbakka virulenta
TGGATGGATGGATGGATGGATAGATAGATTGATTGATAGACTGATAGAAAGAGGGATGAGTTGATGGGGTGGATGGGTGGATGGATGGATGGATGGATAGATAGATTGATTGATAGACTGATAGATAGAGGGATGAGTTGATGGGGTGGATGGGTGGATGGATGGATGGATAATTTTTTCTTACAGACAAAAATTGGATTCCAGATTACTTTGTCTTTAAAGGATCACTCTGTTTCAACACAGACTAAGATCCCTGAAATTGCTGACACATTAGTTAGCTTTTTATTTTCATTTTTTTCACTAATTTTATTAAAATACCATTTACTTTTGTTCTAGCTTTTAGTGATTCTTCAGCCTTGCTAAAGCATGAACTTGCTTACTGCCTTGGACAAATGCAGGTATGTTTTGGAGATTATCTTGTGTTTGTCATGTCTGAAAATAAGCTTTTTGTTGGCTACCCTTGTTCTTTATGCAAGACATCACACATGTTAAGGGTGCATGGCCTGTGTATCTGGCATCAGACCAGCCCTTAAACTTTTAAAAAAAAACATGCTTAAATTTGATGTAGATCTGACAACCTTTGTAGATTAAGGAAGGGTTTTTCACAAAGTGACAATTAATTTAACTGCAATATTGTAAAAAATGTCAGAACCTTCCTTGTCAATTTGATTTTTAGATTTAGAAGAAATCAGGGTACTTTAAGGTATATAGTGTTAAGTCTCTAAAAATCTGGTTATTTGGGATAAGTTATCTAGCTTTAAAAACTTTGTTAAGTAGCTCCCCTACCTCTTAAAAAGCTCTATAAATCTCAAACTATCCTAAATAGCCCAGGTTTCCAGTAAATTTGAAAATCAAATTAAGTTTGATTGGTAGAATAAAACAATGTGTACAGAGAACAATCTCATTTTAATCGCGACACTCAGACACAACTGTTATGTGTGAATCACCTTGACTTAAATCTGTTTATGTTGCTTGGAAAATAACAGATAAGATGAGATAAACCCTCATGCCTTAATGGATGCAATTAAATTTTATGTGATAAAGAGTAAACTTCTTGTCATGTTTATTTTGCTGCTGATTTTGCTGCTGATCACACTTGCCTTGTAAAATGTCACATCTCCATAAACTGGACCAAAGTACTCCAGCAAATTGTCAAATTGGCCATTTGTTGTAGGTTTCAATTTAGAAAAGCATCCACTAAAGCTTTAGTGTTGTACATTATATGAGAGAAAGTATGTTCAGTAATAATATTAGACCCAGGCAAATTAGGAAGGAAGCTAAGTAAATGGCAAGAAGAAATGAGGGTTCTTGGTAACCCAAGCGATAAGGATGCCCTCTAGGAAGAAAGACCAGAAATTCTAAAGTAAGTGCACGAGGGTCTCATTTTTGACATTTAAGCTAAAGACAGTATAACAGAGAGAAAACAGTGTACGTAAATGGAAGATATGGTTACAAAAATGATCAGGTCCAGAGTGAGTGTCAATAGATGATAGACCATGTAGCCTTGATTGCCATAGTCACTGGTTAAAATCCAATTTGGTGCACACATATTTTTTACATTTTTGCAAAATGAAAAACAATAGAATAGAATTACCAACTCTGTTTCATACGTTTTTTTATGATTGATAGAGCCTTCCTCCCCAACTTTGCTTCAAATTTGCAAACTCCATTGCTTATGTCATATTATTTTGAATGATATATATAATGAATATGAAATGTCATCAGCAACATATATATATATATATATATAGTTTTTCACCTTACTGATTATTATCTTAACTGCATTTATTATAGTTTTAACCACATAAACCCTTTTATTTTTATTTGTCTATAGGATATTTATGCTATTCCAACACTCAAGAGGTAGGTAAAAGTTCAAAGGAAATTTTTAAGTGTTTTGCACAACATCCAGACATAATAAGATAGATTTAGTTAATCTATTTAGCNAAAAACAATAGAATAGAATTACTAACTCTGTTTCATACAGGTTTTTTTATGATTGATAGAGCCTTCCTCCCCAACTTTCCTTCAAATTTTCAAACTCCCTTGCTTATGTCATATTATTTTTAATTATATATATATAATTTTTCTACTTATTGGTTATCTTGACTGCTTTGATTTTAGTAATCTCATAAATCCTTTTATTTTTATTTGTCTTTAGGATATTTATGCTATTCCAACACTTAAGAGGTAGGTAAAAGTTCAAAGGAATTTTTTTAAGTGTTTTGTAGTACATCCAGGCATGAAAATATAGATTTTCATATTCTATTTAGCCACAGGAAGTATCATTGCCCCAACTGTATTACAACAAAAAGATATGATTATTTTGCATGAGAAAAAAGAGAGGAATGCACTCAGGTACTTGATAAAGAGATAGAGAGACAAGTAGAAATGTAAGAGACAAAATTAAATGTTTTGAGAGACACAGCTGGAATGAACTGAATTTGAGAGCTATAAATATAATAAATCAGTAATGATTGTGTCATGTTATATTGACCACTTTTAGTGGGAAAAACTTTGTTTTTACGTTGAACTGTATGTTTGGGGAAGTTAACTGAAGTAATCCATTTTAACTTGGCTGAGCAAAGACCATTGGACACCTTAAAACCAATATGTAACTTTGAAAGTTTAACTAATATTGCATTGTTCATTGTCATCATCATTATCATCATGATAATCATATCAAGCTTTGAAAATTATATTTTCTTTCTATTTTCAAAGCATTTTAAGAGACACAAAGCAGGAAGCTATGGTTCGACATGAAGTGAGTATTATTGTTTTTCTCTATTGGTATGACCAAAATTCTAGTGGAGGGATAAATAGTGAGGCTGTTGCAGTCAAAACGTCTTCAGCTTTTTTGAGGTTAAAAATTAGTGCTGTATTTTGATAGAAAGAACACAACACATTTGTACTTTAGTTACAGAAAAAGATCTTATGCTTCCCAAATTAAACAGAATAAAATAACTTGATGCTCATTTCTCTCTCCTTTGAATGCAATTAGCCATACGAAATATCCCCTATGTTGTTACATTTTTGTGTAATGTTATAGTTGTTATAAGTAAGATTTTGCATAGGATTGTGTCTGGAATGAGATCACATGGCATCCAACGAAGTTTTAATTGTTGAAAACACCCTGTGTCCTGTAGCAAATACTCACAGTTTGCTTATTTTGATGATACCTCACAGCTACATGTTTAGAATAGGATTGTCTTGTAAGCAAAAGATATTATGTTTTGAACAGCAGAGCTCAGCATGTCGTCTAGATAAACACTCTTGACGTATTGGAGTTACCAGGTCAGCATTTTGACAAAGCTACTTTAAATGTCAACTTTAGTAATTTTGCAAGGTATAGCATAGTACACCTTTATTGTGTCTGTAGTTGTCATTAAGGATGTTACTGTTAAAAGATATTGAAACGTGTAGTTCATGTTCAACTGTCATCATTTCTGGAGAAAAAACACTTTTTATTTCAAATACCAGTTTGGGTATCCTAAAAACCGCTCAACGCAAGACACCTCGACTCCTCTTCTGGATGTCGTACGAAACTTAGTCGATAAAGGACATATGGTTGGTGCAACCTTCATAGATTTAAGGAAGGTATTGGACACCTTAAGTCATAGTAGGCTATTGACAAAATTCCATCAATTGGAAACAATGGATTTAACCTCATGTGGTTGAAAGACTTTTTTTTGCAAGCAGCAGTATGTTGGGCTAAATGAACAAAACTGTACCACCACCACTATATGTATAAAGGGTACCACAAGGCTTCATCATATGGCCATCATTGTTCATTATATTTTTTTAATGAATTTGACGATCATCTAATCCACCGCGATGTTTTAATGTATGCAGATGGTACTGTATAAAGATAAAAACTTGAGTAATACAGGAAGTACCCTCACTTAAGAACTCGAGACCTTTGCAAACTATTTTGACAATAACGAATTGGTGATTAATGAAAACGAAGGTAAACCGGAATTAATGTCTGGAACTTCCAAAAAGCTTAATGTACTGTATCCTCAACTGAAAGTGTACTACAAAAATACAGAAATAAATAACATGAATTCCTACGTTTACTTTGGACACAGACTTTGCCCTGTTCGTAACCCTCAACGATAGTTTTGAATCATTATATAGAAAAGCATCAAATAGACTTTAACCGTTGTCATCCCAGGCCAATATTGTCGGTGTTGGAGCTGCATTGAAACTGTACCACACAACGATTCTCCAAATACTGACCTACACTGGGTTATTGAAACTCAAACTCACTGAAATGCAAACCAGACGATTGAAATCACTCGAGAGTAGTATATCAAGCCTTGTAAATCATCTATTGAAATAATAGTGAAAAAGAGAACTTGTAAGATTGTCAGGAAATATTAAACTAATCAAATGTGTGAAAACAAAATACGAGTACCAGAAAAAACAAAGTAATATTAAGACTAAACAAATGTAGAGCGAAATACGGGAACAGATCATCTGGACATACTGCAACTAAATGATTTAACAAACTTACAATATACACAAGGACAAATAACGCTGACTTTGACAAGAAGCAAAGTGATCATTTTGATTTTATCGTAAATTTGTAAATATTTCAATAAAAGTTTCTTTTAATTTTATTTTTTCACTGATTTTATGAACTACATTCGCACAGCATATGCATGAACATACAAAAGAGGACACATATTGATAATATTTCTTGTAGTAAATTATATATCCTCTCAAAATACTCGTTAATAATACTAATAATAATAACCTCCTTTTTTCTGTTCTCTTCTAATGAACGCATGCATCTTCCGAGGTAAAAGGTGGAGCAGGAAAGATGAAGGAAGAGGAAGATTTACACAAAGAGATGTTAAACAGTAGTGAAATACGGTTAAAAGGACAAAAGTGATAAATGTCTGTACTTTTTAGAGTACTCAACATTTCTTCTGTTTTGGTTAACCTTATGTGTCCCATTACATTACATACCAATGTCAGTTGTTTCTAGCTGTTAAAGGACATCACAAAAATTTGCATTCTAAAAGAGAAACACTGCTTACAGAATTAACCAAAAAGACACAACTAGATGAAATGTCGTCTATTTCTAAATGGTTTTTTTTGCTGCGAGTTTTTTATCTTGTGTTGTAGACTGAATGCCTTACTTTTTTGTCAGGCAGGAGAAGCACTGGGTGCAATCGGTGATCCTTCAGCCATTGGTATTTTAGAAGAGTATGTCAGAGATCCCTTACCTGAGGTAGGTTTTAACAGTGGGGCGGCCTTTTTTTGTATTTTTTCTTTGTTGATATAAGCAGGCTCTTACCCTGAACGAAAGAAGACAAAATATAAAGCCCGAGGGAAAGATTATCTAGCTTCTTCTTTCTGTATGCTCTTTAGATTGGTTATGATGCATTCCACAACACATTTCTGTGGACGGGTATTGGATTGAAATAACGCTTTTGCTTAGAAATCCTTATAAGTCTTTCAAGATTGAAATAAAATGATATGTTAGTTTTGAAAAGGGCTCGCACAATTTTTAATTTCAGTAACACATAGTCTTGTACTCACTCAAACGGGTAACTTTTCTCTGTGTTGCAGCAGTTTGATAATCTAAAATTTGGAATGCTTTTTCATGAAAAACTGGCGCCCGCTATATCAGATTTTGCTTTATTAGAATCTGTTTTGTTAATGTTATCTGAAATTATATTTGTATTTTTGTACTTTTCAAATGATTTTTCGTGACAATAACATTGCAATTGGATGTTTGTAGGGTAGCCTGATTTAGCTAGGTTGATTGGCGAAATTAAAATAATTTTGATTTTTTTACAAAACTAAACACATTCAGCCTTAAAATACTTGGAATAGATAAACTCAACCAACACAATGAACAAGCGATTATAATAGTATAGTACTTTAATTTCCATTGCCTTCAGCAACATTATTGAATGGCGTTGAAGGCTGATTCTCATGAGGAAATATTGCAAGTTTCCTAATGAACTGAGCACAATGTTACATCAGGTTTGATACCATCGTATCACAGATTCGAAGGTTATCGTAACGGATTTTAGAACGATAGAATCTGATTTAACTGAGGGACCCCATTGCAGGGTAACCAACTTTGTGTCTCATTTTGAATGAAAGAGCTTTTCAGCTGTGCTTACAATATGAACCCTATTCCTTATTCAATAATTTGATACATATAGTTTTAATAATAATAATAAAAATAAAAATAAAAATAATAATACTGATAATATGCCCTGGGTATGACGATAAACTGCATCAGGTTGTGGAGTTTCGACGTGGGCGAATGAGGTTACCCTTTGCCACAACTACCCCCAGGTCACCCTTGGGCAAGATGTAGCACCTGTTAGCGCACTCCGAGACCTTGAAATACCGGGTTTACGTTCGACGGAGTTAAGTGTGTCACTTTTCTTTTTGGCAATCGTCCTATGAGAAGGAGAACTCAAAACAATAAACTGGACCAAGACGGGGTCATTATCCCAATCGCTTTAATCGATGCACCTATCAGTTCGTCGTCCTGGAATCCAATGGTTTCCACTGCATTTTGGGAAGGTTTTTCAGCCAAAGGCTAAGGAAGCCAACCCTAAAAGAAAATGGCTAGGGGAGAAAACCTTGACAGAAAAATCACTACGCTTATGATGAACACTTAAAGAAATATAAACCGGAACGGCGTGAATGGTTCAACAAGCCAAGCTAGATGCACCTTGCCCCGTAGTGATGCTGTGGTAAACCAGGCACATCATGACGGTCATTCTATTACTGGCAGAACAAAGACTAGGAGAAGATACACCAGAGATGACAACAGGGCAATAATGGAGTGCTACTATGCCAGTCAACCAGACATGACTGGATACCGACAAAGGATGCACAGAGCATGGCAGGAAAAGAGAAAATTTGAGGTAGATGAGGAGACGGATCTTACAAGTATCTAGGAGTGTTGGTGGCAGACAAAATAGAGATGGGAGAGATGAAAGCGAAAGTACGAACGTGTTATCATCAGAGTGAAGAAGTTGATGAAAACAAGTCTGAATGCTGGAAATTTAGTACAAGCCATGAATTCATGGGCTGTCGCAGCTGTTCGATACTCTGCTGGAATTCTGGACTGGGCCGTAGAAGAGCTAAGAGAGATGGATAGAAAGACACGGAAATGTATGACAATGAACAGAGGACTGCACCCGAGAGCGGACGTCGATAGGCCTTATCTACCTAGGAAAGAAGGAGGAAGGGGCATGATGTCGATTGAAGAAGTAGTTAGAATGTAGGAGTGCAACCTGTCAGATTATGTAAAGGGTAGAGAGTCTGGTGAAGTTAGAGTACTGGAGGTGCTTGTGAGAGACAAGAGCAGGGCAGAGTTGAAAACCGAACAGAACGAAGAAAGGGGAAAAAGGTGGACGGAGAAACCGTTACACAACCAGTATCCTGTGAAGGTAAAAGAAGCGGAAACAGAGTCGTGGCAATGCTTGGAAGCCGGCTGGTTGAAGAGAGAAACTGAAGACTTGCTGATGGCAGCTCAAGATCAGGCCTTACCTACAAGGAAGTACAAAGTTAAGATCATGAAGGAACCAGGAACATCAAAGTGCAGAATGTGTGGGGTGAGGGATGAGACGGTGATGCACATCTCCAGTGAGTGTGAGAAGCTAGCTCAACTGGAGTATAAAAAGAGACATGACAGAGTTAATACTATCGCCCACTGGGAGCTGTGCAAAGCCCATGGTTTCAAGCATACCAAGAAATGGTACGATCACCGAGCAGAGCCAGTGTTGGAGAACGCTGATGTTAAAATACTCTGGGATTTTAACATTTACTGTGATAGAGTAATAAAGGCAAGGAGGCCAGATATTGTTGTTGTTGACAAAAAGAATGCTGAAACACGAATTATTGACATCACTGTGCCAGGGGACTTCAAAGTGAAGGAAAAGGAGCAAGAGAAGATCGTCAAGTATCAAGATTTAGTTATGGAAGTAAACAGAATATGGAAGACGAGAGCTATTGTGATTCCTATAGTGACTGGCGCCCTTAGAGCTATCCACCGTCTGAGTGACTGGATAGGAGTAGTCCGTATCGACTAGAAAAAACTAAAGAATATCCAGCAAACTGCCCTAATGGGATCGACAAACATCCTAAGAGAGGTGCTGTCTATCTGAGTTCTGTGGTACTGGACGGATGGCAGCTAAACTACCAGCACAAGCTGAGAGATCCTCATCTACAGAAAATAACAATAAGAAGAATAGTGTGCTTGATATATATGATAAACTAAGTTTAGTAATAACGATAAGTTTAGGAATGTGACATGAGTAGTGTCTATCTATTTTTGGTCTGTGCTTATTTGCACTTTTCCACCTTGCGTTAGGTTGCAGAAACATGTCGGCTTGCACTGGATCGTATAATGTGGCTCCAAGAAAAAAATAAAGACGAAAATACACTTCGGTACACATACATATTTTGTTAGTTTTTATTAGATTTTTTTGTTGTTGATTTTCGTTTCAGAAATTAGTTGATTTAAAATTTTAGCTATGTTAAAAACAACCATTCAATTGAGACCGCCTCTCTAATAACGAACAAGCAGGTGTGTAAATAGTATCACTTGTTGATATTGGTGTAGGGAAGAAGCTGCTTAATGACTTGCCAAATCGGTAAGACATTCTTTTAAGACAAACTCCAATGTTAAGAATTTGATTTGGAGAAGAATGGTAACAGAGCTCATGCACTTGCTAGTCTGTTACAAACTTTGGTTACTGATTATAGCTTAGCTCGCAGGGATTATCCAATATGTATTTCGTTATGAAGTACATGCTATTATTGTTGTTGTTATATAATTATATGTTACACACAACTACTGATAATAATGGCGATTATTTTTTGTTGTTGTAGTAGTAGTAGTAGTAGTAGTAGTAGTAGTAATAGTAGTAGTAGTAGTAATAGTAGTAGTAGTAATAGTAGTAATATTAGTAATAGTAGTAGTAATAGTAGTAGTAGTAGTAGTAGTAATAGTAGTAGTAGTAGTAGTAGTAGTAGTAGTAGTAGTATTAATACTAGGAATATAAGAGCTTCCAACAAATATTTATAATTTATTAATTTGATATTAGCTAGTAGGTGAGTAGTGACCTGCTCGCTCGCTCGCTCGCTGACTCCACGCGTCTTATGTTTTTTTTCCAAAAGACAAAGCGGGAAGAAAAAACCCTATAAGTTGGGCTCGTGCTTACAACGCTGAGATGAAGAGCTCCAATTTTTACCGACTGAGCCGGGGGGACAAGGAACAGAACAATATTTATTGTTTTCTCCTTCAAATATCCAAATTTTGCTTCATAAGCACCACTTTATAAGCTAATTATTGATTAATTAGCAAAGATAATAACTATATACATAAATCAGAATGTGGCTGTTGACATAACTGTCATCGTCATTACGAATCTCCAATTGTAATGACGATGGCTTTTAATAAAAGCCCCCCTTCTGTACTTTTTACGATGAATAAATACCCACCACCTGGTTTCTATACCCAATACTCACCACTTGGTATTTATACCCAATACCCACCACCTGGTATTTATACCCAATACCCACCACCTGGTAGTTATACCCAATACCCACCACTTGGTATTTATACCCAATACCCACCACTTGGTATTTATACCCAATACCCACCACTTGGTATTTATACCCAATACCAACCACTTGGTATTTATACCCAATACCCACCACTTGGTATTTATACCCAATACCCACCACTTGGTATTTATACCCAATACCCACCACTTGGTATTTATACCCAATACCCACCACTTGGTATTTATACCCAATACTTACCACTTGGTATTTATACCCAATACCCACCACCTGGTATTTATACCCAATACCCACCACCTGGTATTTATACCCAATACCCACCACCTGGTACAGGGTGAAACGTAGGTATATATGTGTGCGATAGTCGTCTTTTACCTTAGACCACCCCATGTTAGGCCTACTAACGCGCAAAGCAGGAAAACATTTTCTAAATTTTGCAATTCATTTTAGTTGCTTCTTCTTTGGCCTGGTGTAAACAGTACACCTATATCATATCATGCCTTAAGGTTCAAATACTAGGCGCTTTACAAATAATCCTTGCAGTTCCTAGTGAAAATGTCTTTTGCACTATTTAAATATTCACATTTCCTGAGAGTTTTTAATGGTATTCTTCATTCCTTTTCTGATGGTATCGAGTGGATATTACTTCCTTTTAGATTTTCCACATCCTTTGTATCTCAATTTTGAAATCTTTATATTTGGCTTTCTTTTTCATATCGTTGATTAAAACAATTTTAGCACGTGGTACATTCATGTCTATCTTGTTTCAAGTTGAATTCACTTTGCCTTTGATTATGATATCAGGTCTTTCCGCACTTGTGTGTTTATCTGTTTAAATTTCCATGCCCTAACAGCACTGTATGTGTGTCAGTGTTAGGTAGTTACCTCTAAATCATTACAAATATTCTATTGTACGTATGGTGCAGATTTGCTGTGTTATCTGATATAATCTAACTTTGGTATTACTTCACAGCGTGATGCTATATGGTCAGTTGTCTCAGACTGATTTGTAGTATATCTTGCACCTGCTATAATTGCTTTGCTGATTATATGTTTTAGCTGTGTTTCAGTGATTTAACTTGTACAGAGTTCATCGATAACTTTCTATTTCTCCTTTAATCTCAGATGTAACCCAAGTATTTGTAATTTGAATGTTGACATGTGATTCTCTAATAAGTGTAGTCTAATTTCAATGCAATCGTTTTCTTTGCCATCTATCATTGTTCTTGTTCATAAGTTCTGTTTTTATTTCATGTTTTAATACTTTAGCTTATTTGGCTGTTAATTTGTCTGGTTTTGATGTGAAATTAAACCCTGTCATTTCGTTTTCGACTGTTTTACTGATTGTGTATTTTGGGTTCTCCTTCTTGTGCAAGGTAATCATATTGCGTGAAAAAGTGGCTTTGTTATCCAGATAATTATTATTAATTTTGAAATAAGATAAAGAGAATGCTAGTTAAAGTCGCATCAGAATGACTTAATTACAGTTGTCATGTTATTGCGACTTTCACTTGGATTCTCTTTGTCTATAAATTCTCTGTTTCCTTCTTTGTTGCCTATGTCAATTTGATTAACATCAGATTTTGGATGTAACATGCCATGCATTGTTATGTTGATAAAATGCTGGTCAGTAGCTTTAAGAGCAAAGGTAAAAAAGTTAACGGTCTAAAAGTGGACAGTATATACCCCCTTTTCTATTTCCTTCACATAAAACAATGTCTTCCCAGATACCATCCACGTGGATCTACTGTTACCCTGGAGACACTTGTAATTCGTTGGCTATTTTGCCATGCATCGAGCTTAGGTTTTAAATCTTATATCCATGTACCCCTTCTGGGTCTGGGCGTTTTAAATTTTGAATTCTAGTGATCTAATTCTTCATTTTGTTTACATCAGTTTGTGTTTTCTTGTACCACTGTATCAACTGCCTCTTCCTCCAACATTTTTAGCAGCTCCGCATTTTCATTGTGTCTTACTGGCTGCCCCTATATGCCCTTTCAAAATATCCTGCTTTCTTCTGCATCTAGCACCAAAGTTTATCTTTGGTTTCCTGCCAGGTCACCCTTTTCTGATTTGCTTCGAATAATCCATTCTGACTGAACTGTTGTGCCCAGTTATCATACCTTTCAGGTTTTGTACCTTTTATCATTATATCAATAAATGGTGACGGTACTGATCAGCTAACTCCAATTATCTGGTAGTGGACGATTTTCTTTAGACCCACAAGTTTGTTGACCACATTTTTCAGAGACGAGGCTTCAAATATGTTGCCCCTATTTTTTAAAGGTTACTTTCACATTGTTCTTTTTAATTGATTAGTGTTTTGGAACATTCGTCTCTCGAGGAAATGAATACTGTTAATTTCCTGAATATGTATAAACAAGAAGCCATCTTTGATTCGTCAAACCATCTGTTAAAAACTGTGGCTCAAACTGGATTGTGGGAGATCGGTAACCAGGAATTTTACAAGAAAGGATTAAATATGGAAGGGAGATGATAATTCATTGTTGTTTGAATTTGCCTATTTTTGGCCTTCCGAATCTCAGAGTCTATATATGTTAACTTGCTATATATCTTAACTTTCCATCAATTTGAGACCCCAAATATGTAAATGATGACCCCGTCATAAAAGTCAGTGAGTCGCCCCCGTATACAATGATAACCATGATAATAGTTTGTTTGTAGGATCCCTAACTAGGTCTAGGTGTTTTTTAGAACTTATTTAATAGATAGTGACAACCTAAATAACCAGTGGTTAAAAAAGTTGACATTTTCAAGTGGTGCATAGAATGGTTATTGTATGATCGATATGGTGCTTTCGGTGGTTTTTACCATTATTTACAATCCCTCACTTTTAGCAAAAACCCCTACTCATCTGTTGATCCTGCACCACCAGCTTCAGAAAATGATGTTAATACACTAAGAAAGAGATTACTTGACGAGAGCCTGCCATTATTTGATCGATATAGGTAAGAAAATGGTATTTAGCATAGATAAATGGTATTGTATTTGCTTAGTGAGGCCATCAACGTGTTGCTGGCACTAGTTATAATTGGTTAGTGACATACCGATGGGTATTTCTGTCTTTTGGCGTCAATGTGGACCGATACATTTGGAGTTGTTTGTAACATTTTGTTATATATGGGTAGCAAGGTTGAGGTGGTTTGGGCATGTAGCAAGAAGAGATGAAAGTTGTGCAGTCCAGAGGGTACGGCGAGAACCAGTTAGAGGGAGGCGATCGATCGGAAGACAGAGGCTGAGGTGGAGGGACATCCTGAAGCGGGACATGGAGAGCAGAGGACTGACGGAAGGAGATGCAATGGACAGAGCTCGTTGGCGCCAACAACTACGTGCTGCTGACCCCTGACGACAGGGAAAGCAGCAAATGGAAGAAGAAGTTATATATGGGTAGCGGATTTTTAAAATTTATTTTATCTAAGAATCATACAAGGAATAAAAACACTAGGTGTATGGAACTATGAAGCAATGACAGAAAAAAGCTTAAGCCAAGAGATAGAAGTTAACCCTGGAGTTGAAAAAAAGCATATGTTGGAGAAAATCATTAAGGATCCAGAGTCTAGTCGTCCGTGGAAAAGAACTACCTTCATATCTAAGATGGAAAGAGCTCTTCAATTCATGCTATAGAAGTAATATTGTTGCCATCATGAGATGTTTGAATTCGCAAAAATTAATTAAAAGTTCTTTAACATATGAAACATGAGCTTTGTAAACATGTTTGCTCCTTGGAATTGTTTTTGAATTAATAGGAAATTGATGCCTGGAAATCATACTATGAATTTAACAGGATTTTTTTATTCGATAAAGCAGGCTTGGGATTTGACAGAAAGAGGTCTTTTGAACCCTAAAATACTTCAATAGTACTGGATTTTTTTCTTTGAAAACATTTTCAGTTCAAGAACAGAGGCTAAGTCAGAATCCAGAAAAAAAATATTCATATTTCCATCTCGTATGAAACAAAGTTAAAATAATGAGATTGGATAATTGTTGTGTATGGATAACCATTGGCATACTATAACAATACTAATTAGGTATGATCTTTTTTTAAAAAGAGACAATAGTTCCCTTATTTACATTAAATTCTTTTACGCTTTATATATATACTATATATATATATGTGTATATATATATGTGTATATATATATATATATCATGTATTTTATGTATTACG